>JAYMSH010000516.1:0-10802 GCA_036897905.1 Aragoa cleefii | reverse complement strand
ATTAATTAATACTTACTGCAAAGTTTACTAGCCATGCCTTAATTATTAGTTAGCCTTAATAACAACACTCCAACAGTATAGGGCAACATTATGGGATTTCTATTATTAATCAATATATATCGAAGTCATTTTGTCAACAAAATCGCAATTCAACTCGGGAGCCAGCTTCTTGCCTAACCCAATTCTTTAAACATAGCGATCACACACAGTTTCTCTGCATGACATGCATGCATCCAAATACATATACTGAAGCACACATTTGTTTATGCACGAATTATGGATTTAGTGGGTTTCCATCTAGCTCCGTTTTCTCAGTGGATAAACCCTCGGAAGCAAAACAAGGCTTATAGATATCGTCATCTACAGCCAGAAAAGGTGGAAAATAAGTTCGGAAACCGAACCCCGAAAGATTGTGGAGATGTATATGCATGCATGAACCAAGGATAGAAGATGGGTGGTGTGTGTCAGCAGCAGCAACCTCGTAGAAATCATATTTTTAGAGGAACGGAGCCACACAGTGCAATTAGGGTGAGCCCTATAGATGAGGAAATCTTACTAATTAAATTGTAGCACTGCTGTTATATTCAGCAATCAAAACGCAGTAAATGCTGTGCAGTCAGTCTCAGATTTCTGATAACATTAAATGTGTTGCACGCGTAACCTACTAGAAACAAATCAATTTTTTCATGAGCCCTTGCAAGGATGACTCAACACAAATACGCATCTGCATTTTTACAATTCAATTTACAGACAACAAATACTGGAAAAGGAGAGTAAATGAAGCATAACATGCAAACAAGACATATTCGCATGAACTAAAAGGCAACCTCCAATAAAAAGATTCAAGTTGACCCGTCAGCACTATCAGGTCTTAAACTGGAGTGACTCTCCTAGTGACATTGACTCAAACCCGTGACCATCGCAATAGCTTATACTATTATTACTGACTCTTGGCTTCTTTCTAAACCAACCATAATTATAATTAGTACAAGCCTCAATGACACAACTTCAAGTGCTTATGCTTACTGTTTGAACTTTGAACATCTTATACAAGCTTGGTCAAACAAGCCTATATGTAGAAAAGAAATATAACTAGCACATAAAATCTGAGATAGCCTGAAAAATGGTCATTGCAATGTTAATAGCAGCAGAAATTGTGCTGGAGGAACCACTGGCGGAATTTGCCATGTTAGAGAGCACGGTAGTGTATGTACAAACTAAAAAGTGAAAATAGAATGATTAATGCTAACCAGTACTTCTGCACTGTTCAATTGCCACATATGTCCAGGAAGCAGGAGAGAGAAAGGGAAAAGCAATGGGGGCTCAAACAAAGAAGCTGACTTTACCTTGCTGCGGAAAGTATAATGTATATGTTGCGTTGTAGTAATATACACGATGATACGCCAGGGTTGGTTCATCATCTTCAAACTCTAAGGCTTCTTCAAACTCCTTGGATCTTGAAGATTCATACACTTTAACATCTACTTCCATCAATCTGATCATGAACTTAAACTATGAGGATGCAGATAGTAAAAGGTGAATGAATTAATATAATGAGATGTTCAAGGAAACGACGCAACAGAATGTCAATGGGGAAGTTAAAACAATGAACCACCCTGGATAGTTTATAGTTTTACATTCAATAACTGAGGAGAAAAAAAAGAAGAATGTACAAATAGCTGTCATAATGTTACTATGTACTTCTAGTATATCTCCAATGAAAATGCCATTCTAAGAAGAGTGTGATTAGTTAAGGAGATGTCAAAAGGACATTGGAGTCCGTTAGGAGCATTTGTTCCAAGTAACAGTGCT
Organism: Aragoa cleefii; assembly: GCA_036897905.1. Lineage (NCBI taxonomy): Eukaryota > Viridiplantae > Streptophyta > Magnoliopsida > Lamiales > Plantaginaceae > Aragoa > Aragoa cleefii. The sequence goes on along the minus strand of JAYMSH010000516.1, from coordinate 8,990 downwards.
CCCAAACTGTGAAAACTGACAAATTCAACCTCATCTATAGGCCCCAGCTATATGAGTGGGAAATGGACGCAAAGCATGAAAAGGATATAGGCTAAGATGTCACAATTTCAAACTAGAATTTTGACCGTCAATATGGTGTATTTACTCTATAAGGTGTATTTACACAACGATGATGACAAGTATAATTACACAACAATTATGACCTAGCTAACACAATTACCTTTTCTTGGTTTTTTTGGTCTGACTTGATGAAGTGTGGTACTTTTGGTTGAGGGGATCTTCCTAACGGACAATGATCTTAGCGAGTCTGGCTTCTTTGAAGATATGAGAGCTGAAGACAGCAGAGCGTCAACAGCATCGCACTGCTCTTTCCTTTTCATAATTGAACTAGTAAGCGTCTCAGCTTGATTAGAACATACTTTCTCATCTTTCTCCAGTCTGCTTTCCCCTGAAGATGCTGTACTGAGTTTCACCTCTTCCTTTCGTTTATCATGCTTAATAGTTTTTGTAAACCTTTCATCACAGGGAGGTTTCGGGTGTTCTCCACTTTTAGCCTTCATTTTTCCAGTATCAGCTCTATGACTCGTATCACCTCTATATTCTCCAGTATCAGCTCTATGACTCGTATCACCTTTATATTCTGCTTCTCTGACACCAGCTTTTACCAAATTAATTTGCTTGGTGTGAGCTCCATCACCCAAGCTTCTTTCAGCATTCTCTTCACCTTCTTTAGCTATTGACCTTCGAACCCACCTAGCTTTGTTATTAATATTTGGAACTTCAACAGATGCAACATTTTTCTCCACCGGAAAATTCCTTTGGTTTCTGAGCTTTCTTTCTCAGCTCTATCCACTTGCTTAGCTGTACAAGAAACATCTTCATTTGCAAAACCGGAGTACTTTCTCTTTCTTTCAGACATATGTTTCACCTGTGATGAACTTACATCTTTGCTAAGGGTTTTGACCCTTTCTACTTGCTCCAACTGACGTGAAGTGTTTGAGGGATTCCCTGAACTGGATTTGTTTTCCATACCTAGCATAAGTACGGAACTGTAAGGCTTTCTACCTGATACAATCAGATTTCTTCCATTTGCATCTTCAACAAGGGCTGTCCAACTCAGATTAGTCTGTTAAGTTCTTGCATTACCAAAAATCCATAGAGAGTGTCTGGCCCTAGTCAAAGCAACATTCATTCGTCTCACATCAGCAACAAATCCAAGACTGCTTGAGCTGGCCTTGGATTTTTCAGGGCAGGAACCTGATGCTCTCACAGTAGAAAGTAGCAAGATATCAACTTCTCGACCTTGAAAACCATCAACTGTATTAAATTCCATTTCAGACGTGACAGAAGATCCAAATGCACTAGTGAACCGTGACCGCAACAGTGATAACTGGCACTTATATGGAGTTATGATGCCGATCCTTCTGCCATAAAATTCTGAGGGATACCTGCCAAAGGTGACAAAATTCCCTTTTTAGAACTAAGGTAGTCATTTTTTTAAACCAAGATAACCAAATTCTTTATACAAAATCAACGGAAAATCACAAAATATCAAGGAGATATACCTCTTCTTGAAAAATCTTAATACTTCAACTGCGGCATCAGACTCACATTCATTATACATGGACAGTGCAGCTGCATTTTTCCCTCGGAGCTCTTGCCCGTCAGCTATGTCAAAAAACACATAGGGACCAAGGCACCATGTCTCATGAAAGGATGCAGCTTTATCAGACATCTGATCTCCATTCAGCAACTTGCCATCATAAAAATGTGAAGAAGGGAAACGGCATATTTCTGGATGCATCCTATACTGGTAAGTTCATAAAAAATATGATGATTAATTCGAATACTAAAAGATATTTAGTATGTTTCGCAGTAAGAGACAAGAATGAATATGACAACGTAGAAGTAACCTAGATAGAAATATTTACTTTCTGGAAAACACTACCAACTCATAAAGTCTTCAAATCAGGTTCAAGAATAGTTCTGAAATTTAGGAGCTACAAACAACTGGACTCAACCAAACTAATTTCCACTCTCTCCTTCCACCTTTTTCTCTTTTCCAACTATAACCACGTATAAGAAGATATTACTCTTATAAACAAAGATAACACCGGAATCTTCAAAAAAGAGAGGTTGTAACAGGTCAAGGTTTTATAAGCAATGATTTCTACAATATTAGATTTCTCCACTTCAATTCAGAAAGGTCGGATTCTTAGTAAATAGAAAAGTATGTTTCAGAATACTGTCCAATGATTGGCGTGGTGGTCAAACACTAAACTGTATAGAGGAAAGATTGATAATCTTTTCATACACATAATTTTTAGATAGGCCCTCCTCTTTTACTTTAATCTTCAAGCTCAAGAAACCTCATCTTTTTCCATTAATAATCAAATAACTGATTATGCTCTCCCACGTACCTTCTCTAATCAACGAGATCTGTGTACATGCATTGCTTGAAGCATCAATTCGAACCTCAGACAGCACGGGAATATATATCCAATTTAGTTCTGGCTAAGTAATGGCACCTACCAAAACCATGGACAAAACAATTCAACTACTAACAATTCCTCTAATATTTCATAATTTTACTTGCTTCATCATCTTCTGTTTCCTGACTGAAGAATATAACTCATTCTTAAGGATCTTAAATTTATTTCTTCTCTGATCTTCATTTACTTCTTGTTTTCATTAGATTTCGAATTTGCCATTGTGTTTTTCTTGGGAACGCTTTCCAATAATCTCCTTCAACTCAACTACGCATACTGACTTGTTGCTTCAATATTACTTTTACCATATTAACCATCTCATGTTCAAATTTCGGATAGGAATTGTTTAGTAGAGTAGTTTGTGCATCTCGATTTCAAGATATGCGGGGAAAAGACAGGTACACAACATATGCTTTTTTTTTATGGTGATAATCCAGCATTACACGCTTTTCAGCATAAGCAATTCAAGTCTTTGGTAAGATAAAGTCGCACAAAATTTCCGGTTTAAGCATTATACCAAAAAACTTCCAAATTTTACTATTTCCCATCTAAGTAAGGAGATAGTTACAAAATTGTGTTTTCACTAAAGGATTCGTAGATGTCTTTTGTTCAACAAACACACATCTATGTCTTTTGTTCTACAAACACCTCTCTATTTACCTTCTGCTAGTACATAAACTGCTTGGATTAACAGAAAATACACCAACAAAGACTATAAGCATATAGAAATAGAACTCTTAAAAAAACCATATGTGAATAATCATGGAGGTTACTTGGTGGGAGAATATTCATAACTTTGAGGATCCTTTATTTATGAATCTATACTGTTTATCCACTTAGCTTCCTACAACTTACAAACACGTTCAATAAATATTGTTCGTTCAAGTGTTATAATATCCTTGTATATCAAATTCATCACACACATGAATACTAGGCCTAATATTGCTACCCAACTAGTCAACCATTACAATATCATCGATCTAAGCAAAAGGACAGCATAACTGAATAATGTTGGTGTTGACTCTAATTTTTCATTAATCCTGGCAAACATCTTCAACCGAACCACTATTTATCATTCTAAATTCCATTTTATGCATATCACCAATATTTTATTATCTCCTTTCTTCTTTATATTCTTTTTGTCTTAACTTACCATCCAACAATCTATAATAACAGTTACAGAAAAAGGTCTTGACCCTGTTTCCTATTATCAATGGCTATTCAAGCTAGAACACAGTACATACTGATTAACCAGCTAGGGTATGTGGGTAATTTTCCTGTCTAACATGATATCAGTTCCTACTTTTAGGATGTTAATTTTCTATAATGTTGTATGAGTTCTAACAGATATAAATTCAAGTTTCAACTGGCTGGAACTCCTCTATTGCACTATTTCTACTTGAACGGGTTAGGCACGAGGGCGTTGTACTTAATGTGCACATTCGTTGGGACAAGGTTTAGATTTTGATTTACTCAGGGCCATCTCTCAGTATCATTCAGTTTTTAGTTATATGTACAAGTACACACATGAAAATACGTATACTCTTAGTTGTGTGTGCACATATACCTACATAGGTGAAACATATTACACATACTTATATTTGTGCTCATGTGTTTAGAAAAATTAGATATCCTCGGTGTAAGCCTACATCATGAGATTATCCCAGGATTAGAGTTGATTAATTGCTCCTTTAGAGTTAACAAGTGACAGGAAAAGGAGATCGAGATAACAAGTGACAGGAAAAGGAGAAATGATCCTACTTGAAGCAATCCAAAACTTGCACTACCTGATGGGTAAGCATGACCACTGGATGGTCAGCCCTCTGCACCCTTTCAAACATGCTGCATTGGAAAGAGTATCTGCTGGCAATGTTAGAGAGAACTGTTGCTGGAAGCTGCTTGGGATCACCCACCTGTCAAGGATTCCGACGTCAATGATAACTTCTCAAAATAAGAACAAATTACATCTCTTACAAACTGTTTACCATGATGCATTTGATTCCCCTAGATTTCAGGAGCTGGAGAGGAATTAAAGTGGCAGGTTCCAGGGCCTTTAATTTAACATTAGATATATACAAAAAGAAACGAATAAGGATTCATGATAGAAATACAAAACCAAAAGAGAATAAGGATATGGCAAAGGTAGAAAGAAAATGTACTTGAGCAGCTTCATCAATCACAACAGCATCAAATAGAGAATTTTCAGAGGATTGTATGAATTTTTGGGCTGATGTAGTTTCTGAGCACACCCCATATAAATCTCCACCACAGCCACTCAGTGTAGTCACGACAATTTCTGCCTCTTTCAGTATATCTGTTCGAACTTTATGTCTCAAGGCTCGTATTTCTTCATTGGCTTTCCTTTCTCTTGCCTGAACATTCGCCAGATCAATGTACATTGCTTTCTTCTTTGCATATAGTTTTCTTAGCTTTTCTTTTAGATCTGTTTCAGATAACACATCGTCATCCTCGCAATGTCCTTCCACCATATTCTGTGTGTCTGAATTTCCTTCCGGTAAGTTGGCCCGCTTCGATTCATAGTATGTTATCTGGTCAACTAACTTTTCAAGATTAGTAAGTATAACAGTTAAAGGATCCACGTACGTTCCCGATTTTTCTTCATCATGTGCGTTCTTTTTCTCGTCGCTTAGACGGTTTTCAACTAGTGTATCAATAAAGAAGGCCAAAGAATTTGGGTGGACAGTCTTTGCGTTACCAATCCTCACAAGATATGGCTTATACATCAGACCATTACTGTCATAAAGACCTTCACTTGATATTCTTGCAACTAACTCATCAACGGCAGCATTGGACTGGGCACAAATAAGAATCCGGCCTCTGGTGTAGCTTCCTGAGGATTTGTTGTTCTTTTCTGCATCCACATTCAGTTGTCTAGCCAATGCTGCATCCTGCCAAGCTCTTGCAACTGCAGCAGACTGACTCATCCTTCCCTTACTGCTACTGCTATTGTTGCAAATTGGGCCATCATTTCTTGATCTTCTGGTACCTTTCATCTGAGAGAAGGCAAGCAATCCGCTAACAATGGCCACAATCGTTCGGGTCTTTCCAGTTCCTGAAACCCAAAAGTGGAAAGAAAAAAACCTTATGCAAACTATAAATGCAAGGGTTTCAAAACCCTGCAATAAATAACAGAGAAGCAGAAAAGAAGAAGTGGGAAACACTAAATATAACATAACACACCTGGAGGCCCTTGTATAAGAGTCAGCTCAAAATCATTCGTCAAGTCAAATGGACCAATAGCATGGCTAATAGCTTGCAGCTGACTGCTGTTATATGACGATTTCAGTATTTTATGAAGAGACTCGGGGAGGTTACCAAGATTCGAGGTTCTTGATCCATATTGTACACAACTATGGTTGACAGGATTAAGGATGACTGGAAGCAAAGGGATTTCCATTATTGATGACAATGCCTGAAATTCTCGAAGTTGTGGTGTAATGCTCATAATACGACTAATATACCACTTGCTTCTCTCAGTAAGATGCTTTCTAACTCGATCCAGACGAGAACATCCTTGCAGATATAGTCTAACAGCCGAAATATTTAATCTTCTTTTATTATCTTTCTCACGCTTCTCAACCTGCATGCATGGACCCATGGTATAAGGGAAAGAGAGAAATCTGAACAATACATCTCAGAAGAATTGTGATAATTAGTTTACCATCCACAGTAATAAAACAGCTAATGCAGACAAAAAGTTGACAGTGCAACCCCCACCAACGCACACACACACACACAAAAAACTTATTGAGATAACAATAACACATGGGTCAAGAGGGATTCGGTAGAGCAGATTGGTAGAGCAGAATAATGTAATCTTCACCAACACCCATGCAAGGACCAAGATATTGCTTGGGTGGAGCAACTTATGAAAGCCAATAATGTCCATCCTTGAATTTTAAAGATTGTGGTAGTGCCAGAAACCTTTTTTTTTTTCATATCCCAAAATTAGGTAGCCTCTAAAATCATATAAACTGAAACAGAGTGTTTTCACACATAACACTATCAAAGTACGAAAGCACCTTTCCAATAGCGTGAACATCGCAGGCAGAATTCTGCAGAGGTTGTCTTGTAAGTAAAATGAGATCATTCTCCAACAAGCTTTTAGATCCAGTGGACTTTTCTTCATCCTTGACAAATCGAACAACATGAAAGTCATCGATTCGCTCAACAGAGAGCACAGATAAACTTCCACAGCCTATTTCACCGGTAGAAGATATCTCCTGATACGAAATTTGCAATTGCGCTTTGAATTCTTCCAGTACCAAGGGCCGGAAAATATCAACATATTCATCAGGTGACTGGAAGCAAACAGGAACTTCTTTTAATTTGCTAACATTCTGACTTTCTTTATCAGTTAGAGATGTTAATCCAACAGTGACGAAGAAATCCAACTCTAGGACAGGTTTATACCATTCATCTAGCCTTGGGGGCTTCAATCTTTTTACACCACCATTCATTCTCATAGATCCAGGTCTTTTGTTCATGGGTGAGGATAACTGGATGACTTGCCGTTTAGGAGCAGAAATGATTGGTTTTGAAACCAGTCCCTGCTGACGAGTTGGTGGTTTGAAAAATGAAAACTGCCACGCATCATCATCAGTCTCCCGCACAATCTCCTTAATGATTTCATCAGTAGCTTTTAAAGGCTTCTCCTTCGTGATTTCACCAGTCGTTTTAAGGGGCCTGGTCACACTGCTATCAATCTTGCTTGCAGATATCATATCAGGAAAGGCCTTGCTGCTAGGATAAGCTTTAGATGTAAACGATTCAAGTTGTTTTATATCGACAGCTTCATCAATCACTTTCTTCAGGTTAGAGTTCTTGCGTAACACAGAATAAATGGCTATACCAGCTCCTGCATGTATTTCTTTTCTCTATCTAGTTCTGCATTAACAGAGGACAACGGTACCTGTCCACCTCGCACTCTGTCTGAAGACATACTTTCATTAACAAAACCAGTAGGATCAGAAGAATCCAATGGACGGTAGGCCTCAGGGGATAACATTAAAGCTTCATGAGCAGTAAAACCTTTTCCCTTCAGATCAGCTTTAGTCTCTCTTCCAACAGCATTTGCATGGGATGTTTTATCAGCATGAGCAGTATGAGTTGTTTTGCTGACAGAAATATCTGATTCTCTCTCATCATCAGAAAGAATTATGACACAGTCTCCCTCTGAAGTAACTGGTTCGGAGTCTAGGATAATCACTTCCGCTTTATTCAAAGGTAAATCTCCAGAATCTTCTATTGAAGCGGCTGTCCTATTCAAAGACCCTTCAGAAAGTGAATGTTTTGACTGGAAACCAATTTTTCTCGATGAAGAACCCTTATCATTTAATGAAACGGAAAGGCGCGCTACTTGCTTACTCACTTCATCCACAGAAACTTCGTCTGCACTCAAAAATGAAAATCCAAACATTGCTGTGAGCAGTGATTCTAACTGATAGAAAATCAAAAAACAGATCATGCATGAGGTAAGAAACTCACCATATGAAATCAGTTTCTCAATATCACTAATTGCTGAAGCAGATTTATCACCGCATGATGCTTTAATTAGACCAAGCATAGCAGCCAAAGTCTGCTTCCAATATCTTACCACAACAGCACGTGACGACTTTCCCCAATCAGCCAAATCATGAAGCCACTTCATGTTATCTGAAGTTTCCACCATTGTGCCAGAATTTATGGGAAGCCTTTCAAAAACAACTGGCATGACTTCAAGCAGACGGACGCATGTCATCTGAACAAGAAACAGAGATGCGTTAAGACTCCTACTAAGATGTCACGAATTAATTCAGGAAACCTTGTCCTGACATAATTCAGTTACTGCTGAATTTTTGGAAACACAAAATAGTACAAACTTTCCAGTATCAAACCAATTGGCAGAATATATCCTCATCACAATTGATAACAGCAGGGTTCAATCCCGGATAACGGAGCAGAGCGCCTGACCCAAAAAAATGGGATAGCGGGATAGCAGTAGTGACACGGCCATTTTATGGAAATATTATCTATCTTCCCTATATTTCTTTTAAAGCTTCACACCACGCATTGCCTACGGACTTTGACCCTGAATTACTCCTAAATTATAGTAGTAAAAAATTTTAAAAATTATATTATGAGAATACATTTTGTGGTCTTTCATAACGTACTTTTCTTAAAAAATTTACCAGTATAATTTAGGAGTAATTCATGGTCAAAGATGGCACGGAAACCGTGGTGTGAAGCTTCTAATGAAATGGAAGGAGCATAATATAGTAAAGCATTTGTAGGTTATATTCTAAAATGATGTCCAATCAAAGCACAAGTTCTACATAGACAGCACTAACCCTCACATGTAGGCAAGTACTATCAAACCCAAGATGATAGCAAAAGTAGAATATGGTGTGGATCTTTTCGAGTTATAAATCACCTCGAATTCGTAAATAAAAAAACTACAAAAAAGATCTGCTTAACGTAAGTTTATTCAAATAGGAGTCC
>JAYMSH010000515.1:0-10810 GCA_036897905.1 Aragoa cleefii | reverse complement strand
AAGAATCTTTTTGTAATTTGTTCACCAAGTAAAGTGAATAAAGTTTTGGTCTAAGGTCACTCAAAATTTATTTATAACTTATGAAAATTCTTCTTTGTTCAATTTACTTTTGTTTTTAATGAGTTTGTTGGTTTGTGATGAGTCAGTTGTTGTTCCAAGATTCTACTCAACACTGACTCTGTCATTCCGATGTAACTTTGTTTTACACTATGTGTTTATTGAAGTGTTACCTCATTACCATAGGCAACATCTGAAGTTGTGTACTTAATATATTTTTAGTATACATTTGCATTAGACATGTCCCATCAATTAGTATCCGAGCCGACACTTGATACACTAAGTGTTTTGTTCTGGTAACTTTTTGCAATTGATCCAGCTAATCCAAATCTTGGGAAACTGCCTACCTTAGATGGTATGGTCCAAGTCCAATGGTAAGGGTCTGGCTTCAACGGCGATGATTATAAAATTTTGGTTGAATGCTCGTTGGGCGGAAATATTGTTGTAATAATATATAGTTAAAGAACAAATTCATGGAAAAGGTTAGACCACAATCTTATTCAAAGTGTGTTCTTCCCCCAGGGGAACTTTCTCCATTGGATGCAGTCTCATAAAGAGTGATCTGCAGGTTCCGGAGGCGATTGAGGTGCCGAGTGGTCTGATGTCGGATGGTTGGAGGCCATGTATAGGAGTGTTTGGCGAACACCTTAGTCTGCATTGTAATTAAGGAAATCACACGGATGTGTGGATATTGAAGCAGTATGGGCTGGAAGATCAATCTTGGAGTAAGTTGGTTACTATTCCTCGTGATGGTGATCCATGGAGTAGAGCATACTGGATGCATATAATCCTGTCGATAACACTAAATGGTAAATTCCTGCTTGTCTTTAGGTCCCACGAATCCCATCACGCAACTTTCATGATTTATGATCCCAAAAACAATTCCTGTAAACAATCCCCCCGTAGTAGCAACTCTGGTTGGATGCTTGAATATCATGTCATCAAGTGTCGACGTCCAAAGTTTAGTATCCTCGTCCGTTGGTAAGAAAGACAATCAAACTTTTAGAATTAATTGATGAAGTAAATGGCGATGCATTACATGCGAGTTTAGGTCTACCGCCTGCTTTGAATGTCACTACTGCCAGAGTTGGGAAACTTGAAATTATTGTAAGCAACTTTGTTACTTACACTCGGATTTACTTTTTAGCTGTTTGAAATGATCAAATGTCGACATTGATGAATTATATGTTAGGAAGCTAGTTAAGTAGAATTGTGTTGTTTAAATCGAATTTTGTCGGAATTTGAAGCTTCCTCCAGTGAGTTACGTGCAAGTAGAACCGATCGTTGTGCAAATTGATAGGCTCGACCTTGTTTTGGAGGAGAATGATGAAATCGATGCATCTAGAAGCTCGAGCAGGTAAACTGCTACGCTCACCAAGTTACGCCTATAGTTAATCATTTGATACCAACTCTTATGCGTTGCCAACCTGCTGTCTTACTTTCGGTTGTGGCATGCAGCTCTTCATCGTCTGGCAGTGCGGCAAATGGGTACGGATTTGCGGACAAGGTCGGTCACTTCTCTGTGTATAATTGTGGGGATTTAGAGATTTATATTCTCGATATCAATTGACTTTCATAATCCCTAGTTATTATCAGCTAATCATATCTTTGTCTGTATGTGTCAGATTGCAGACGGAATGACAGTGCAAGTGCGAACTGTGAATTTAATGCTTGAAACTCATGGTGGTGGCAGGCAAAGAGGCGGAGCTACTTGGTAATTATTGGTACCTTCATAAACATAATCTGTTAGGTGTGTTTTATCCATCAGTTGGCAGTAAGCTGTTGATCAATACTGATTTCGAATTCTGAGATCCTGTTAAGACGTACTCTACTCTAAATCACTGTTTGATTTCTAAGATAGGATTCGTTATTAGAATTTACTGTTCATATTTTCTTGTTACCTCACTTGTACGTATTCTGCAGTAAGACCACATCGATCTGTCTAGTAAGAATTAGATTATTCATCAATGTCACTGTTAGGAAGTCCGTGAAGTTTTTCTGTCTTTTACTTTGTTCTTCCTGACCTTTTCATGACCAATTGCTTCGTGTTTATTTGTTTGGTGTTTGTGGTTTGTTTTTCTTATGAAAGGTCAGTTGTCCCCCCTATTTGCCCGTCCTACATTTTAATTAAAAAAAAAAGTAACGGTGAGCCGGGGGTCTCTTTCGGAAACAGTTTCCTATTTTTAGGGTAAGACTGCGTACATCTAACCCCCCATATCCTGCCTATGAGCGGGATCTTGGGTATGTCGTTGTTGTTGTCACTGTTAGGAAGCTTTGAACAAAGTAAGAAATGGGATAATAAAACAAAGAGATTTATAGTGAATCAGATATTTGAAAGAGCCAGATTCTTGATTTTGTGATTGGATGATATGAGAAAACATCAAGAGTTGATGTAGAATAACAAGATAAAACCATGAAACGGAGAGGGATGAAAGGATTTTATACTTATTAGAAAAAGTTATTGTCTTCTAACAAAAAATGTTCTCTCCATTTAACAGGGCTTCGCCTATGGCTTCCATTACCATTCGAAACCTCCTGCTCTATACAACTAATGAAAGCTGGGAGGTTATCTTTTTGAAACCTTTCTGGAGTATCTTGTATATCTGTTGCTTCAGGTGCATTTGTAGTGGACTTAATCCTCATCAGAACTATTTGCTGTGACAGGTTGTGAATCTTAAGGAAGCGAGGGACTTCTCAAATGATAAGAAATTCATATACGTTTTCAAGGTATACATGCCACTTTATACTACTTCAGAGATTCTTTGTTGTTGTTATTACACCTTTAAAAAAACTTATACTTCTGTATTCTAAAGTATAGTGCAAGAAATAATACGAGTGTGTGCGTACTAGAGTTTTACTTGCCTGTTCGACATCTCTTGAGAAACTATTAGCAGAATGCTTGTTAGCCTTTTCCTTATCTTTTTTCTCAGAATCACTTGTAATGTGTCTTAATACATATATCTATTACGTTTCGCTGGAAGATTTTGTCTAATACTCCCTCTGCCCCCACCTGAATTTTCCAGTTTCTTTTGGGCACGTTTTTTTGGAGTTGGAGATAAAAAATTATTAAAAGTTGTAAACTGGTGTATTTAAATAAAGAAGAGGTGAAGTAGGAGAGAGAATGAATAAAAGTATGAGAGGTGGGGACATGAACTTACCATAGATGGAAACTCGAAAATTTAGAGGGGACGATCGAAAAAGAATACTGGAAAATTCGGGTGGGACAGAGGGGGTATTACTTCTTAGTTCTTTGGTTGGCATTTTCTCATTGTTAGAGAAGTTAGCATCATCTTAAATTCCATCAGTATATGACAATTTCTTGATACTGCTTAATTTGCAGAAACTTGAGTGGGAACATTTGTCGATCGACCTTCTGCCTCATCCAGATATGTTTGCAGACGTGAACTTTTCTGTCTCTCAGGAAGAGTCTATCAAGAAAGATGAAGATGGCGCAAAGCGAGTATTCTTTGGTGGAGAGAGATTTATTGAGGGAATCTCAGGAGAGGCCTATGTATGCAGTTTTGGCATTTACGTTTTCCTTAAAAGCTTCACCTTTCACTAGAAACGAATGTTGATGTAGCATAAAATTACTAAGAAAAATGTTGAGGAGATTCAGTGTGCTGTGAATAATCACAGATATTTGTGTTGACTGACCGATGATTTTTCCAAAGAAAGGAAGAATCATTGCAACTTTTTTGGTATTTTCAGATTACTATACAAAGGACAGAGCTCAATAGTCCTCTAGGGCTTGAAGTGCAGGTGCATATCACGGAAGCTGTTTGCCCTGCTCTAAGTGAACCAGGCAAGTGTTAATGTCAATGTTCGATGTGGTCATCTCTATTATTCGTAGTTAACATTCCTCAATACAAACAGGATTACGAGCTCTTCTCCGTTTCTTTACGGGATTGTATGTCTGTATAAATAGAGGAGATCTGAATCCAAGTGCTCGTCAAGTAAGAAATCTTTCCCTTTTCTTTTAGCATATATTCACAAACACACGCACACACACATATTATCTATACATGTGCGTGTGTGTATCTGTGTGTGTGTATGCGTGTGCGCGCACACACACATAGATACACACAGGCGTTTGTTTTTGTGAGCACATACATATGTTTGTAGTTTGTTGTATTTATACTTGTGTGTAATGAAGTGCGTGTGCTCTCGCGTGTTTGTCTGTTGTTGGCGAAGCTGCACATAGATAAACACATGCATTGGTTTTTGTGAGAAGCGTATAAATGTTTGTAGTTTGCATTTATTGTATTTATACTTGTGTGTACACGTGTGTTTATTGTGAGCATATACTGCAGTAGGCTGATTATACTTTAGTCTGCCTCTCTAACAACGAGCAGATAGATATCAACTAAATTTCCTCTCTCTTGGCAGCGGCCCACCGAAGCTGCCGGCCGTTCTCTAGTCTCTGTAGTTGTGGATCACATATTTCTCTGCATAAGGGATGCTGGTATGTTCTTTTACTTACTTTTTTGAAATTACTTAGTATGTAGGTCACCCTGTTCAAGACGACTAGTAGTCTGACTCTTTTCACATACAAATGTTGGTCTGAATTGCAGAGTTTCAGCTAGAACTCTTGATGCAGTCACTGTTCTTTTCTCGGGTATCATCTCTGGGTACTTGGAACAAAACTTTTTACATTTCATATTGCAACTGTTCTTGCTCATTGACTGGCATACACTGATGTCATATGAATCTCTTGAAGTTCTTTTCCTGTTCAGTTCATATTAAAGTTACATCTTTTCATGCAGGCAAGTATTTCAGATGGAGAAAATGTGAAGCACTTGAGTCAGGTTTTGATTGGTGGATTTTTTTTGAGGTAGAGATGCTTAACTTTTATTATAGGTTGGAGACACAACTGACAAAAAGCATGTGACTTATGGCATGATGTCTGGTTGGATTTATTAATTGAAAGTTTCAAGAACCAAATAGAGTGCTAAGTCGATCTGAGTACAAGACATAGTTTCATGATCCGTTGAAAATGAAGAAAACAGCAAGTATTGTCCATATCGAGTGTTATTGGATTCTTAGTGATGTCTCGCTTTTCAGGTCAAGGCTTTATAGCAGTAAAATTTCACTCATTCATAAAATCCATCCAATTTATAAAAGCATTTGTGTAATGTTTATCAGTATTGTTACCCTGTCCATATGGATTTGTTATCGTATTTGGTTATCGGACTGTTTATTTGTTTTTTCTTTTTTCTGATGGAAATTTTTGTACCCCATCTCATCCGCCTCTTCTTTTTCTATGTCATTTGAATGTAATTTTCCTGTAACGTACAGTGTGCCTATTTTGAACTTCTCTTATGTATTTTATGAAATTAATTCAGGGATACATTTTCACGTCCTCCGTGTACCTTGGTACAACCATCAATGCAATCTGCTTCAGCTGATATTTCATATGTTCCAGAATTTGGTACAAATTAGTTCCCAAATGGTTTACACTGGACAAGATATTTTTTTTTAAGATGGTGAGCCATCCTGTACTGAATATTCTGATGTTTGTGCAGCCAAGGACTTCTGCCCTCCCATATGTCCTTTAGGAAACCAAGAGTGGCAGCAGAGTCATGTTGTACCTCTGATCTCTCTCTATTCTCTCCAGCTCTCGCCCACCCCAAGCCCACCAGTTTTTGCTACCAGAACTGTCATTGACTGTCGGCCACTAATGGTTTGAGATCCACCTTTCTTTCTTTTCTTTATTCCTTTTTCGTTTTGATAATTGATTCTCTTGAAATCTTCTAATCTCTATATAATTCCTTCTCCCTTTTTTTCAGATTCATCTTCAGGAAGAATCCTGCCTAAGAATATCTTCATTTTTGGCTGATGGAATTGTTATTAATCCCGGTGATGTCCTGCCAGATTTTTCAATTAATTCCTTTGTGTTTAACATCAAAGGTTTAGATCTTACAGTCCCTCTGAATATAGGAAAACTAGATAACACCTCCGGAAGTTCCGACGTGTCTTTACAAAGTTCTTTCAGTGGGGCCAGGCTTCATATTGAAGATTTGATGCTTTCTGAGTCACCTTCCCTTAGACCAAGATTGCTAAACCTTGAGAATGATCCTGCATGCTTCTGTCTTTGGAAAGGCCAACCGATTGATGCCAGCCAGAGGAAGTTGGTTGCCGGGGCTTCTTCAATTTGTTTATCTTTGGATACATGCAACGATTCACGTGTGGAAGACAATTCTCTTGTGGAGTCTTTGGGTTTATGGAGATGTATTGAGATGAAAGACATTTCTTTTGAGGTGGCGATGGTTACTGCAGATGGGAGTCTTTTAACACACGTTCCACCTCCAGGAGGAGTTATCCGAGTAGGGTTTGCTTGTCAACAATATCTATCAAACACTTCGGTTGAGAAATTGTTTTTTGTTCTAGATCTATGCACTTATTTTGTTGCGGTCAGTGAAAGATTAGCTGTGGTTGGTAAAAAGAAAGCTCCAAAGGAAACCAAAAATGATTCTTCCGGCGGTACAACTATGGAAAAAGCTCCTGGTGATACTGCTGTAACTCTATCTGTGAAGGATCTGCGGCTTAACTTTTTGGAATCTTCTACTTCTGACATTCAGGGCATGCCTTTGGTCCGTTTTACGGGTGAAGATCTATCAGTAAAAGTCGGCCACACAACATTGGGTGGTGCAATAGCTATTTCTTTCATTTTAAGGTGGGATAGAGTCGAGGTGGACTGCGCGGACACTCTAAGTAACTCCAGACATGAGAATGGCTTCGAATCAACTTCTCCCAGCAATGGCCATCTGGATTGGAATGCTCACACTCAGTTGAAAGCTGTCTTTTGGGTCCAAAAACGAAGGCTTCATCAATCTAATTCAGTCAATCGTACCGTGCCATTTCTTGACATCGTGATTAACCACGTTATTCCATATAGTGCACAAGATATTGAGTGCCACAGTTTAAATGTGTCGGCTTGTATTGCTGGAGTCCGTCTTGGTGGAGGAATGAATTATGCTGAATCATTGCTTCACAGGTTTGGGATTCTTGGAGCAGATGGTGGACCAGGGAACGGTCTCAGTAGAGGGTTGGATCATTTATCTCGTGGACCTTTATCAAAGCTTTTCAAGACATCACCTCTCATTATGGATGAGCGTAGACAGAGTATGGATTGCCCTTACCTTTATCTGCTACTCATGTTCTCTATTCGGATTGCAGATCCATTCAAGTTCTATGTACTTAATTTCCTCACTTTTCAACTTCCCCGTTCTTTCCTTGTAGATGGAAGTTCAGAAGATGGAAAAGATATCAGTCTCTTGCATTTGGGTGCACCTGATGATGTGGATATAGCAATAGAATTAAAAAATTGGTTATTTGCCCTTGAGGGTGCACAGGAGATGGCAGAGAGGCAATGCTTCCATGATTCTGAAGATTCTTACAAGGAAGAAAGGAGCTGGCACACGACATTTCACTGCGTGCATGTTAAAGCAAAAAGTAACCCAAAGCGTGTAATAGGTGGAAAGGGACAAGCGAGGGGAAAGCAAAAATATCCTGTTGAGTTGATCACTGTGAGAATTTCCGATCTTTGCTGCTTTGGAAATATCCTACTCGTGTTAATGTGTTGAATATAATTATTTTTCGTAATTGATTTATGGAGTTATTTTGCTTAGCCTACCAATTACACGTGGTTCTAGTTCCTGGGTGATGTTAAAACTATTGATTTTCAACCAGATTTATTCTTATGATGCTCAAGACCTATCCTGTGGTCATATTGATAAGTTTAATGCCCTTCCACATCGACATTGTCAGTCAATCTTAAGTAAATCATAAATATTTTTGTTGAGAAAGGTGAATTTTCCTTCTGATTAGGATATGTATTTTAGAGATAGATGATGGTAATTGCATAGATGAAGGAACAAAACTCTTAACAGTTTTTCTACTTGAGCCTTTTTTTTTCTTTATCTAATTTATTTATTTTAAGAATGGGGACTCTTTTATACTTGAGCTCTGGTGTCAAATGTTTTGTCACTATTAAGTATAACTTATTAGTGCTTCAGATTGTTGTCACCTGAAATTTCAAAATATTTCTCGAACAATTTTAGATTATCAGTTTGACACTCAGCATTCTATCTCATCTCACAGGTGGGAATGGAAGCCTTGCAGATCTTAAAGCCCATGGGTCAACAGGAAATTCTAGCAAACGGGGTTCCTGAAAAACGAATCCTGGAAAATGGTTTGCCTGATAGAGAAAATCAAATGGATGACAAACATGGAGGTGTCAATGTGGAAGTTGATCTAGTGACCTCTGAAGATGATGTCGATGATGTGATGGTGAACTGGGTGGTGGAAAATTTAAAATTTTCTGTTAAAGAACCAGTAAGCAGAATTCTAATTCTCTCTCTTATATGATTGTGTTATTGTGCTTGTACTTAAAAGTAAAACAGTGAAATTATGTTAATTCATAGATTGAGGCCACAGTGAAGAAGGATGAAGTAGAACATTTGGTTCATTTGTGCAAATCTGAGGTTGACTCCATGGGCAGAATTGCTGCTGGATTACTGCGTATACTCAAATTAGAAGGATCGGTTGGCTCGGCAGCAATCAGCCAACTAAGTAACTTAGGTAAGTTCTGCATCTTTCTTTGCTATGCAGTTCTAGATAATCATCTGATGACATGTTACACTCCATATTAAAAAAAAAGGTGCAAATAGCCCGTTTTATGATGCGGAAAGCCCCAGTTATTTTGGTGTAAAAAGAATGTGAATGTGCAGGGGGTCTTCCACATTTTTCGGTAACATAGGTTTTTTTTATCACCTACTTCCATATCACAAGCCAAATCACGAGTGTAAACTTTGCGTAAAAATTGCTTGCTAGCCAAGTCACACAGGTTTTTATGGATAATTTTTGCTCAAAATCGGATGCACTACAACAATAATTGATATGACAAAAATGGCAGAAAAGTAAAGTATTTTTCTTTGCAGCTCCTATGTGTCTATGCTTTAGCGCCTTTGGTATTCGATTCATTGAATACCTACGCTGTTCCCTGATTTCTTTCATCAATTTGCAGGAAGTGAAAGTTTTGATAAAATCTTCAGCCCCAAAAAGTTGAGCAATGGCGCGAGTCCTACCTTTAGTCCATCATTCACTACTACTACTACTACTACTACTACTACCGAGGGAAACAGAAATTCACATATGGAGACGACAGTGGCTTCTCTGGAGGAGGCAGTCTTGGATTCACAAACGCAATGTGCTGCCCTTGCGACCGAGTTAAGTAGTTCTGATTCCTTTGGTGAACACCTTGATAGTGTCAGACAATTAAACGAGAAACTGGAGAGGATGCAGAGATTACTCAGCCAATTGAGAACTGAATTTTGACTGGTGTTTACGTTTTGTTGTATAGAAAGAAGATTGGGATGAATTGTTCCAGTCTGAAGTTTTGTACTTTATTGTATACTACTGTACATATACATTATAGCATATGCATATAAACTACATGGTGTCTGTATCATATTGTGGTGGTGTGAAATAGTATATGAGAAAGGTCGAGGCGTCCGAATGTATCGATTTCTTGTTAACTAGGAGCATCATGCATTATGAAACCAACTCGACAATGGGCATGCCTTTTCATTTTCAATAGAGTTGCGGATTACAGCTATGGTCTCTTATTATGGAAAATAGAAACATTATTATGATGTTGGGTGTTTATATTTTTTCAGAAACCAATGGGGGTCACCTGCAAAGGAATAGTGACAATATTTTCTGTATATTCCAGACGATATATTAAACCACAACTCAGCTTGGACCTCATAATGGCATCGCCGCCCACACCGAAATATGAAACAGCATGAATTTGCCAGTACGTATTTAGTCTAAGGTCTTACTACTATGGGACAGACCGATAAACATTTCAACACCCAAGGCGACTTTAAAATTCAACAGTATCTATTCTGCAATTAAAAAAACAATAGCTTTATAATCAACCTAGGCCCTTAACAGGATCTTACTGCTAACGGGCCTGAATCTAGGAACTCGGAGCTCATCACTAAATTGTACAGTGCAGTTGATTTTGCCGCGAGTTTGTCATCCTGAACGTTGATGAAAAGCTTGCGACCTTGTACACGACCATATAAGTCAAGAACTTGCTACAACATCCCACCGCCATATTGTTCCATCTTCACAGCAGCTGAGAATAGTGCTGTGGAATAGACAAAAGTAACTAGTCACATGCGACAGCATTGTATAAATTTAATAAGAAAAAATTAAATTTTTTTTTATATTGAATTATAAACCTAGAGTTTTTCTTGAGAGATTCATCTTTATTATCTTCGATTTGTTGCTCTTGTTGAAAGATCAACATTATTGTGGTCTTTCTGTTATTTTATGTTAATTTACAAATTTTCGCTTACATCAAGTGGTATTGAGAGACATAAATTGATTGAATTTCTTGGAAAAACATATATTTTTCAAGAATTATTAAAAAATCAGTCCACACAAATTATTGCCAAACAAGATCTTTTTTTAAGAGGGACACCAAACATGTTTCTTCTTTCTTCATTACAGTTTATGTCAATGGATTCACTTACCACCACCGACCAATCCCTCGAGCAAGCTGTCGGCTGGAGTAAAATCAATGAATCCAGTGATGTGGCTCTTCGAGAAAATGCGGCTAAGGCAAGGTCTGCGACGCCCTCCAACCAAATCTGCTGCGACGAATTGAATTTCATCCTTTCAATTTCGAATGTTTTTCTTCCGATCGAGAAAATCACCATCTCGAAGGCGTCAAATACGCTGG
>JAYMSH010000514.1:0-10811 GCA_036897905.1 Aragoa cleefii | reverse complement strand
GTAGTGGCGGACAGATACCGTGTAGCAACGTGTGGTATACTTTTTTTCTGTTGTGCAATGAAATGCTCAGGGACGTGGTTCGGCCTGGAAATATTGTCCAAACCACTCTTCGGGGGTTTGATGGGACAATGTGTACCGAGGACCACGATATCGGTACAAAAACAAGAAGCAAGCCCATGGACGAAACGATAATGTACTCGCAATGGTCTTATACTTCAACTCTAGTTGGGCACGCCCTGGATTGGTACCAAGAACTTCCGGAGGGAAGCATCAAGTTATACGCACACGTTATGTAGGCCTTCAAAAATCATTTTACCAACAAGTGCCCGAGGAAAAGCAGCATCTACCTCCGATAAATAGTCTAGTAGGAAAATTTTGCGCGATGGCTGGCAGTGACTTGATGAAGCGGTCTTCAATGCCGGGGATCACCTGTGCAGTTTCAGGGTAGAAACACCCCTGCAACATTTTACCAACGAGCCTTTATTAGACGAGCTTAGTTGAAGACAACCCGACACCCTGGAAGAACTATACCTCATAGCTAAGGCTACATGAAAGGAGAAGATTAAAAGAATTATGTCCCTAAGAACATCATTTTGATGGAGTGATATAAGAGGTGGAATCTTCAGGAAATAAACCCGTCAAAGAGAGGCCCTGAGAGTTAGCAATAGAGAGACTCAAAAATTCAGCAGAAAATATACTCCAAGAGCCAGTGCAAAACATACTCGGAGCAGCCTACTCGCCCTAGATGGTTGATCATAACCAACCTCTCCAGCCAAGATTCACTGAGTTGTGTAGACTCCTCAATGCAGTTGGAGACAAGCTTACTTGGCAAGACATAGGCTGCCTCCCGAGCTCAAAGGACCGTAAAGAGTAGTAGCAAATACTGTAAATTTCACAAGTTCCATGGCCGCGATACGGTTGATAAAAGAACTCGATCGATTGGTCAATCAAGGTGACCTCGGTAGGTACACAAAAGACCCGTCTCGTGATTGTGGAAGAAGAGACTCTCCGGACACATATAGAAGGTCACACAACATGAGCCAAACAAACGAGCCCTCTTATTTCCCCAGAGCCCCTCAAGTACCCCCCTGCACACGGCCGCATAAATGCGGCAAGGGCCCCGAACAAGATAATGAATCAAGGCTCGGAAGGGTAAACGTCATTTCGGGAGGACCAGTGGGGGCGACGACCCTAGTGCAAGAGAGAAACTAGCCAGATCATTCCAAAATATTGCGCAACACCCCTACCAAGCCCAGAACCCGTCACAAGTGTTTTTATCAGAAACATGACTTGACAAACATTTGAGAACCGGTAACAAAATACAATTCGATGATTCGGATGCCCCGAACCAAGTGGCCACGACTGGCCCAGGCCGGATTTTCCACTCGTTATCTCAATGGTAGTTGCAAATTACCAAGTCGACTAAATTCTCATCGATATAGGAAGCTCCGTCAACATCATATTCTCGCATGTGCTAAATAGAATGGGCCTGGTCCCCGGCGGAATGCATGATGTGACAACCTTTTTTATTGGATTCGAATTTGAGGAGATCCACCCCAGCGAAGTTATCCGCTTGATCACCACTATAAGAAGTACCCCAAAAGCAAGCAACTCCATATAGGATGATACATGGTAGTCGACATGCCCTCGGAATACAACATAGTCATTGGAAGACCCGCACTTAATATATTCCAAGTTTTCGTGTCAACTTATCGCCTCAAAGTTCTGACGTGCAATGGGACGAGCGAGGTGTGCGGAAACTCCAAAGACTCTTGGCTGTGCTACACCACAAGTGTACGCCACGGATCTTTATGCCGATCCAGCCGCGTCAAACCCGCATGTGTCTAAGCCAGGAGAACCGATACCTTTACCTGAAGAGAACCCCAGCGGAATATATATCATAAAAGAATAATTAAATAGTAGTATTCTTACCGTATCGTATCTTAATTTTTGAAAATCTCATATCTCCGTATATCTCCGTATTTATGCCGTGTCATCCATGTATCAGTGAAAGCAAGTTAATGTAGTGCCTTAATAAAGACTATATTTTCCCAAGGTCAAACTAAAAAATAGAAATGTAGTCATTTTAATGTAATACTCTCCGTCCATTTTGAACCATAATAAAATTTTACTTTTTTCAAGTTTAATGAAAATAATTGAATATTATAATGTGGTATAAGTTGATAGATAAAGAAGAATAACAAAAATATAATGTATAATATGTCACTATTAATCAGAATAAACAATAATATAAAGTGACTATTTTAATTAAAGTGTCAAAATTAGTCTTTTCAAATGTATTTCATTTTGGAAAATTTTTAGCCAACAAAACTGACGGAGAGAGTATCAGTTTACGCTCTTGTCTGGATTTCCCATCTTCCTTACCTATCGTGCCGCCGCAGTTACGCATGCAGATCAATTTTCTTACCGAACCTGTTATTCAATCTTGGAAAGGAAAGATTATCATCCTTCCACAGTTCCATTTCTCATAGGAAAAACAACGCTTAAATCACCTTCTCCAAACATTTCCACCCCATTAAATCAGAGACAAACAAACCAAGTAATCAAACCTTTGAATCTCCAATGGCAAACAAAGACCCACTAATAATCACATCGAAAGACGAGATGCGAAAGTGGTCAAGGTCCATTCGAGCTCAAGGCAAGATCATCGGCCTAGTACCCACAATGGGCTACCTCCACGAAGGCCATCTCTCCCTAATCCAAGAATCCCACAAACACGCTGACGTCACAATCGTCTCCATCTACGTCAACCCAGGTCAGTTCTCGCCCAACGAGGATTTGTCCACTTATCCATCCGATTTCCTCGGCGACATCAATAAGTTAAGATCCATTTCTAATGGCGTTGATGTTGTCTTTCACCCGAAAAATCTGTACGATTATGGTCAAAATGATGGGATTATTTTGAATAGAGTTGAAGATGGGAAAGTGATTTCTTGCGTAGAGAATAATAGTAATTTGGGGCATGAGACATGGGTGAGAGTTGAAAGATTGGAGAAGGGTTTGTGTGGGGAGAGTAGGCCGGTTTTCTTTAGAGGCGTTGCGACTGTTGTGGCCAAGTTGTTTAATGTTGTTGAGCCTGATGTTGCTGTGTTTGGGAAGAAGGATTATCAGCAATGGAGGATTATACAAAGGATGGTACGATTTCTTACCCTGTTTTTATCGGAACGGATCCTCTACCACACTTAGTACTGTGCGCCTGGAATGTAAAATAGGCGAATGCGCCTAATAGAATCTTATTAGAATGAGAAAAAAGAATCTTGGCTAGTTTATTGTTCCGTAATGATCATATTTTTGGATGTTTACTTATTGTCGGAGTGATGTTGGTTTAGGTACGAGATCTTGATTTTGGTATAAAGGTGATCGGCACAGAATTAGTACGAGAAGATGATGGTATAGCAATGAGTTCGCAGAATATTCGCCTATCTCCAGAGGATAGGAAAAAGGTCTGTTTGCTGTCTCTTGTTTGGAGTTGTGCAAAGAGAATCTGTGGTTTGTTTACGAGTGCTACTTTTGCTCAGAATGTAAGGGCTCTCGTTAATTTCTTCGTTAGAATTTCGTGTCAACAACATGCCATCTATGTTAACTGCAGGCACTTTCAATAAGTCAGTCACTTTCTGATGCTAAAGTTGCAGCAGAAAGAGGCCAGAGGACTTGCAGAGAGTTGAGAGATTCTGTTATACGTGCCATAAGTGAAGCTGGAGGCAAAGTTGATTATGCTGAGGTAACTCACATGCAACTTCTATTCTGTTTGAAAGACGTTATGAATGATCAGTCATGGAACGAGGATTCTGTATCCGTCGGTCTACATATCTTAAGTTTCTCCTGTGTGCTTTCTTTGATCTATGCTGTTCTGCCAAGTTTGGTTATGTGCTGTTAAGTTTGTTAATTCTTTGACCTGGAAAAGAACCTTGAATTTGTATTTTCTCTCTTCATGCCAGGCAGATTGTAGACCAACAAAGTTTGGAAATGTTGGAAGAAATCAAGAATCCGGCCGTGTTCTGTGTTGCTGCGTGGTTTGGAAGTGTCAGGCTCATTGACAACATGGACGTCAACATATAATACGAAGTTCTTTTATGGAATGGCTTTAGACATACGGTAACCTTCAATGCTCATGTAGGCAACAACTGAGAAGACTGCTCTAAGAGATCTTAAAATTCGTTTGGTTGGTTTGTTTACCACCTGTAACATGACACTTCCTTTCATGCTTTCTTATCTTTTACCTCATGGTTCATGTTTAATTATGAAGTCATGAAAACCAAATTAACATACAACACGGTTGAATTTTTCTCAAATCTTATTGCTATGCGTAGCTCCTGGGCATCCGAACTTGTAACTACTGTTTTTATGTTGGACCTAAACTTGGCCAGCTGTATTTTAAGCTTGCAGGATAAGACGACTTCCATTGAAGATGTCAAAAAATTGAAATAACATGGTACATTATCTCATGGAACTGAAGTTCGTAGTAACAATCAGAGGGTAGCACGACACTTTTGTAAGCGTCTCAAATCAGAGATGACACTAAGCCGGTGTGATTTCAACATTTATTGTCTGTTAGCTGCCGTTATCAAAAGTGAAAACGTTAAAAAAACAGTGCAGTGATAATGCTAGTTGCTAATTTTAATAGTTCTGCAAGTTGTGAATCAGTTTGACAAACAATGAAGCTAAAAAAGAGGACTGGGATCATTCACGGTTATATTATCTTTTGCAATTGCATAACAGGATTAAGGGACAAGGAATATCAAATGCAAAATATCTCTATGCATGTAAGATTCAATATTTTTCCAAGTGTGTAAAATCACTATCCGCATTTCAGGCTTCCTCGTCAGAATCTCAGGATTCGGACAACTAAACTATACATTATACAAGCATAGTAGCATATGGGAACGACTGTTTGGCCAAAAAATTATAGGTGAACAAAAGCCATTTGAATGACGATGAAGGAACATCTACAAGGACAGCCTATAGGGCATTCATTATTAGTGACCGCAGTTGAATCTACCACAGGTTACTAAAACTATGATAAGGATCAGAGCAATGATAATAGCAAGGACAATGAGCTTAATCTTCATATTCTGCAACCATATCTTTCTCCTCATCGTAGTTCCTTGTGTCCTGAAATCTTGTGCCTGTGGCAAGAAGTCACAGTTCAGCAACAAGAAATGATGAGTTGTTTGACAATGTACAAACATTGATAACATCACATATCAATATGAAACAAAAAAATGGACATGTCAACAATATTTAAAAAATAAATCAATGGCGTAAAGGAACATAGCAGCATAAGTTGCATTCCATGTGGAGATGGCGACAAAACAAGGAAAGAAAAAAACTCCTTTTGACAAAATGCAATCACTTTCACTTAAAAGCACGAAATACAAGCAAGCTGCGGTGAAAAAGATTTGCCAATCAGAACAATGGAGTTGCTTTTTAAACATTAAAAATACGACGTAAGGAATTTCTGTCAGCATTAGCCGTTAAGTAATGTATGCATGCGAGTTAATTCCACTACTGCAATTTTAAAGTCACAAGGATGGATTTTTAAGATAAGGCCACAATGATAATGATCACATTCGCCCCTAAACTGGGTAATTTCAGTTAAGATATCAACAACAAATATAAATATCAAGGTGAGAACATGGCTTATCATTAATTGACATGGGAACACGAGAGACCAATGTATCAGAATTCCAAATTAACGGTTGAATGAAAGTTAGAATAGGCAGGTACAGACCTGAGAGCGAAGATTCTCAGTTTTATCCACTAATAGTTCAATTTTCTCCCCGCGATCAAGGACCTGTACAAAATGTCATAATTATCAATCAAACAGCAGGATTAAACAACTTAAATGCATCTAACAACAGAAAATACATAATACGAAACCAGAATAACAAAAGGATAAAGATTGCTTTACCTTTTCTATGTTTTCCATCATCACTCCTTTCACTTCTGAAACCTGAGCTTGCACTTTAGCAAGTTTGCTGACCTCCTCCGGATGATCGACACAGTATTGCATCTGTTCCTTTAACTTGGGCCTAAGTTGTGGTTGTCATGTCATAAGTATAAATTGTCAACCAAATGATTATGAACCATCATGCAACAGTGAAGAAGGATAGAAAGAGAAGATTACCCAAATTCTTTACTCAAGCTGTTGGCAACCGCAGTGGCAGCTTTTCCTCCACCATATTTCTTGGTAAAATCTTCCTTGATTCGCTCAAGAAATGCCATAGGTATCTGTCGTCCAGCAGATTCAGCAGCCACAACACAATAGGCTGTAATAAAAAATTTAAAAAAAAAACATCAGTCCAACAAGATGAAACACAAACACAAGAAATAACAACCAGCCCTACACTAGACAACACAAGAAAGACCCAAAGTACACCCATTAAAACTGAAATTGGCTCGAGATTCATGACAGGCAATAACTAGCTCTTATGGCCAGGGGATCTTTATGAATTTATTGATCAGAAGTATTTAGCAAACTTAACATATAATTCAAACAGAGGCACCTTGAGGCTCAAAATCTTAATCAAATACGTCCACTAGGTTCAGAATCCAATATAATCTGCCAAGCAACATGCAGAACCAATCTCCACAACCGCGAATAGCTGCTACACTATTATCTCAGATTAAAACACTCTATATTGCAAAGTTCATTTCGCTAACTCATAAGAGAAACAATGAAATCAACAGAACAAACCCCAGATTAACGCAAGCATGTCACAATCATAAGAAACCATAAACTCCACATTCATACATATATGAATTCCATTGAAACGTTCATGATTATATAGTCGACTTTATACTAAACACCGGTAAAAGTACATAAGATAGTAGAAACCAACATATCATAAAGAGCAAATGAAACTCTTAATAATCCACCAATGGTAATTAATCAAAATAATAAGAACCATCGTTATCCTACATACATAGCAATACGATGCTATGTGTCGCTGTAGCGAAGTAATGAACGACACCATTATTATAATAAAGATACCGACAAATAGCGATCCCTGCTGAAAACACCTGAGGTAGTGGTGCTTAGTGATGAAGCACCGCAACACTGCAGTATTCGCTATGGCGAGCATAGCTATCCATATTGCCAACTAGGTTAATGTATAAAGGCAGACTAACTGAACACCATACATAATAAGAACAAAAGTCGCAATAGATTTCTCAACCTAAATCGTAAAAACTGTGTCCAGGAGTAGCAAATACTCAGCTGTATGTCCTAGATGGCCTAATAGTGATAATAACTCCTCTGTTGAAATTTTGTTCATCTCATACCACGTGACAATCAATTCAAGTATAATAAAATAAACACAAAAGCGAAATCAACAAAGAAGAAAAGCAGATCAGAAACAGATCATTCACAAACATAAACTTAAAAACACTGAATGCCACAAAACTAGTGAGATCTAAAACTGATCATTCGGAAGAAGAAAAACAGATGAAAGCGCTTACTGAAACCGTCGTGAACGAGGTAATTAAAAGTGTGTCCATCGCAGTTGTAGGTGAACTTGTTGTTGGTGGCGGGAAGTTTCTGGAGGCATTGAGCGGCGATTCCGGTGAAATTGCCGGTGAACTCCGTGTACTCAGCCAGGGTGACCGTACCGCGTGCGACAAAGCTGTAGATCAACGATTGTTGCCCCATTTCTCTCTCTTCTCGATAAACCCTAAGCAAAATCAGGTGTTTTGAAATGTGGATTAGAGAGAGAAACTAAGGGGGGAATGAGATTTGAGAAAGGGGAAAAAAGCAAGGTTTGTTTAAATAAGGTGGGGACTGTAGTCTAGTCTAATAACATGTAGAGAGAGAGAGAGAGAAAGGGATTTGAAGGAGTAGTAAAAATCGTGACGAAGAATGCCGTTCGTTTTCACTTGATAGATACAGAATTGGTTTTGATCGAGTTGTTAAACTACCAGCCAAACCCTGGATAATAACGGGAATGCCATCCTTCCGACAAAATTGCTATCTATAGCTTTAAAACTATTAAAAATAAAGTTTGGCATTAAGATTGGAAATTGCAATCATGAATTAAAATCTCCATTACGGGATTCTAGTTTTGAATTTTTAAAAGTAGGGAAAGCTTTGAGAATTTTATTTGTTTTTCGCCGCTTCTTCATTTTTCATTACAATGGATGACAAGCTTACATCAATGAATGGAGCGAGAAAGTGAAGGAAATACGAGGGAATATTTGGTTGATGTGCGTGATCGCACCTAATGAGTGTGAATTCGCCAATGTTTTATGTCTTTAGTAAGTCTGCTTGTTCTAGAAGATATTTTTAATAACGAAACCCGGTGTAAATGGAATTTGGATGACCATGTGTTTCCGTAAGTCTCCAAGCTAGGCACATATCGGGGGAGGATCCATGAATCGAAGATTGGGGGTGAAAATTTTTCTACCTTGCGATAAGGAATAGTGAAATACCTCATAAAGAATGAAATTGTCAAGTATAAAGTACGGCTTGCCGCACAAGGTTTTATCCAAAAATATGTCATTGATTATGAAGAAATATATTCGCCTGTTGTGGATGCCAAGACGCTTCGTTGTCTGATAGTTTTTTGACAATATGAGAGAAACTGCAAATGTTTCAAATGCATGTTATTCCAGCTTACACACACTCACATAGCTCATTGAAAGGGGAGTTTACATGAAGAATCCTGGGGGATTCAAATTACCTGAAATGCAAAATGTAAATTTTGACAAATTTATTCAATGAAGCTGAACAAATTCTTATACAATATGACTGCATGTGATACAACTCTAGTGCGGAAGCAAATACCAAAAAATGATAAACCAGACTACACGAGTAAATCCAAACAATATATCGAAATCAACCAAATATCAGAGATAAAATCTCAAGAACAGGAAAAACCCCAAGATTGACGACGTTTTTTGTATTGAATAATAATCAGAATTGTGGGTAAAATATAAACTGGACTCTTACTTATATACTAGCTAGCAAGTTGGAGATCAATTAAATTCCTAAAATAATTCTAATAGAACAAGGAATTAAAAGAAAGACTCCTAAGATAACATAAACACAATAATAAAATAAGTAATGAAATGGCCCACACGCGAGCAAAAGCTCGCACCTTCTGCAGCTAAAGGACGCCACGTTTGGCGTACGAGATTTGGACTTTCGGACCCCTTTTGGTACCGTGTCAGTCTCCCCCACTTGAAAAACAACTCGTCATCGAGTTGTAAACCTGCACAAAAAAGATTTGACATAGCCAAAGCACATGAGGTACTCCCATTGGTTCCAACATTAAATAATTCTCCAATGAATAAGCCACCCAGCGCTTCCATACACTGCTTTTTCATCCTACAATTCATTCTAGTGTAAGTGATTCCTCCTTGCAAACGATAAATTTTTTTTTTGACACAGCCATCATATGAGATGTTAAAATATTGTTTTCAAATTTCCATGGAAATAAGGTAGTAATCAGTTGGGACTGAATGACTCCCGATCGCAAATAAACCATTCACTAGCATCTTAAAATCCTCCTCATGAGACTTGCTTTCTACTACAAACTCTTGTCCTACCACATGAGGCAAACATGGTAAACTAGCTCCATGAACACACTCAATGTCATGATTTATAATTTTCTCTAGAGGTAGTTCTGGTGGAATACTATCAACGGTATTTTCTGGAATCTCCTCTTCACAACATTGCTTCAAATTCAAACAATTGTTAGCAGCATGAATAACATCTTCATGTTTCCCATCATCCAAAACACTATCCTGAACTACTGAATTCTTATTCTTGCTTAAACATGCATCATTATCATTAGCATCACATGAAGAATTAACAATATTGTCCACGAAAAGTTCTTTCACCTCCGGGATAACTTCGTGAGGTACTTTGGTCTCCGACACAAATTCCTTAGCCGACGCCGCGGACTTAAAGAAGGCCCTTTGCATCAAAGCAGGCACAGGAAGGACGGCTACGCGAGGTAGTGGGAGCAGCTTGTTCCTTATTCCTTATGCATGAACGTATAAACATTCCTTCTACCTGAATATTCTACAAATCAAATAACCACTGACAATCAAGTATAAGATTAATTCCCTCCATCTCTACCACATCACAAATTATTTCACTTGAATAATGTGTTCCAAACTATACGGATACACAGCAATACGAATTAATATAGACGGATTCTACATCTTTAATCCATCTCAAACGATACGGTATAAAATGTGAAAATAAATGAAATTTTAAATTTTCTACTGCTCATTTTGATATAATGGTCTCTGTACTTGTACTGCCACTATCAATTATAATATTGCAATTCATATTGATAACTTTGCATGGTGATTTAAAGATTTGAGTACAAATATCATCATTCAAAGATTCAGAATTATCAAGGACCTTCTTTAGAACTAGGTTGCAACGCCGCTCCATATCGACACCACCACCCAATTCGGGTTTCCGAACCATTCTGTGCAGCCCTCGTTAACGACCATCCAATTCTTGGTGCAATGTCTGTGGCCTGACTTGAGCGATTACACCATCCCTTGCATCATCATTAATTAATTTCTCACCATTCAAGATCTCTCCACGTTTAGCATCAAACGGCCCATTTCCATATTTCATGTGACTATCACAATCTGCTGATTCAAAGTCATCATTCTTTATTCTATCAGCCCATCAATTACCAAATCATCTGACACGGCACGAACACCAGATGATGATGGCGTGTTGTATTGGAGAAATAGGATGAAGGATGATGCTGTTGCAGCTGTGAAGTTGGGAGAATGAAGAGCTGGCAGTTGTGCAGCTGTGATGA
>JAYMSH010000513.1:0-10818 GCA_036897905.1 Aragoa cleefii | reverse complement strand
ATCAAAATGGATTTAACGGCCATTGTAATAGGTTACACAGTAATACATCAAGCAAGCTAGTCTTGTTTGTACATAAATAACTCGTGATAGAGAAGCTGTGTAAGAATCACCGTTGTACCTCAATCCATCTAACTAGGCAGAGTGTAGTTGCGGGAAGAAAGACAACTTTCTTGCTGTGGTTCATCTCCTACGGTAACTTGCTGGTCCTTGGCTATGCCTAAACCGATATTCAAGCCAATCGACGTAGACTTGGTTTTAAAGCTGCAAGGAAGAGAAAAACAAGACGATAAACACCATCAGATATTAACTATCCACAGTAAAATGAAAAAAAAAAAGAAAGAAAGAAAAGTGTACAAGTTATTAAGGATTAAGTTTCATTCATATCATCCAGCCTCTAATGAAACTGAAGAACTCAAGAAGAAAATCAAAGACTTACACAGCAATCATCAGTCAAACTTGCAGTAATGGTTTAACTACGTGCTATTTGGTGAGGAGATTATTAAGTAAAGAAAAATTATAAACAGAAGAACCTGAGGATTTAGATGTAGAATGTGGTTCCAGTATATGCAAAATGTCTAACTAAATGGCATAACTTTAAGTTTAGAACAAGGTATTAGAATATGTACCTGGCTTGAAAGTCACCCCCATTACACCGCATAGCATTGCAAATGTCACTAATTATCCATGGTGGAAGATAAGCATCTGTAATTTCAATACTGTAGCTGAAGCCCTGGGTCGAACCTCTACAAGATTTAGCTTCCTTATTCGACAGGTAATTAGCCCTCCTAACCTCTTTGCATCTAACCTGTAATAGAATTATACAACATAATAAAGTACTCTCATTAACTTTTAAGGTTACAAGTACACTTATGAGATACACTCCTGCAGTGGCAAGTCAAGCATTTGCCGCGAGGAGTAAGTAGTATTCTTTCCGTAGTTCCTAGAAGGTGTGAAACTGATTGTTACTAGCTTTTCAATTTCTTTAGCGTGTGATACCCAAAGGTAAGAAAATAATTGCTACTAAAGTGTTTTATATAAATAGTTCAAATTACAACGGAAGTTAATTTCTAAACATTCCTGAAATAAGTGATTTAGGCACAGTTGTACATACCTCAGGAGCCTACAGAGCAGCATTTTCAAAAAAGAACTGGTGAATAAAGTACTGGAACATCATCTCCCGTCAATGTGGTCAAAAATACTCTGGAAGCAAATCAAACAAGAAATTTGAGATGGCAGAAACATGAGAAATTACTTATTTCAAGTAGGAAAAGAAAGAAAGAAAGAAACTGCCAGGTACTGACCTGTAATTTAATAAAAAGTCATACAACCCATGAACACTCTTGTTTCCAGTGATCATCAATGAAGATTGTGGGCTATTATCAACGCCTGTCATGGTCGCTGTGGCTCGAGTCTGTCATTCAGTCAAAAGCAAATTAGAGGCTACAAGGACCATAATGTATTCACCTAAAATCAGCAAATATTGACCAACGATTTGCTTTAAAGAACTCAAATGAGGTAACATCGGGGTGCTAAAACCAACATAAACAGACGTAGATGGTGGCAAACTCAAGTTTGCATATATGTATAATGTAACAATGTTGATCCATGTTGAGTGAAGTGTTACATTTTTTGTAAAATGCAAAGCCGCAGAATCAGCAGTCCTGCAGATTTTGTTAGGCCTCATATTTGAAAAACATGAATCATCTGTGGAAATGAACATGGCGCTCCTAACTTAGTCCTAGACCTAACACAACCACTCCACAGCATGAATCACATATTATGGACAAATTTCACACCTCGCCAAGATTGTATTTTGCAATTTCAGAAAGTTCAACAAGGTCTTCTGCAGTAACTTCTTCCACTTTTGATTGGCAAAGAGGCATTGCGAAAGAAATGTCCTGCAATTCAGGGTCCAACTTTCAATAAATAAATTGTCCATTAAATTCAGGAAGAAAAAAAAAATTACAGCCCTACTAGTGAACAGACTAATATACAATTATAAAATCTTATCCAGGTTAAAAGAAAAATGAAATTATATACAAGACAGAAACTTGAGTGTCATGTAAACATATTAGTGAAATTACTCCATTGGTTGCAATTTTAGAAGAAGAAAATTAGAATACTTACATGTTCTTTCAAAAGTGATCTTAAATATGTCGTTGACTGAGATATGTAGGCGTAATAGCAAGAGCACTTGGATTCCTCTGAACCATCATCCGCAATAAATGTTACTACAAACTGCTCAGTGCACACTGCAAAAGTTTAAACAGTAAGAGCAGAGAAATTTACTTTTAGTCCTTATCAGTGAAAAAAGAACAGTGAATTTATGCAGGGTAAGAGAAAGATCAAAAAAGGCGGTGGGCTATAAACAGAAACTATGAAAGGCAATCTACCTAAGTGATCAAATATGAATAATACTACAAAGGACTCTACGTTAAGATACAATAAGTTGGAGAATTTCTGGGGATGAGGGCTCTATAACTGTCAACTGCTGAGTTAGAGCCTAGCAATCTTTGACAATTGACAGAGTTGAGGAAAGCTAATGCATTTTTATTTCTACACCGTCCTCGCATCTTATATTTCCTTTTTGCACTAGCATTCGGGGCTGTGAGGAAATTCATCTTTCAGGTTGCCTGGTGACCATGACTATATGTAGAAACATAATACTAAATGCCATATAGAGAGGGGGACAAAATCTGAAGCAGAAATTTTAAAAACCATGCCAGGATTCTAATAATTTATTTATAGTTACTTCAATAGAATCTGCATTTCCAGCATAATAAAATTTGGCAGAATCAGACTGATCCCAATTTAGAAAATCATGGTTCTTGGAATTCTATTTAGGATCCTGTAAAGATGGTTGTAGCTTTTCGGAAATGGCAATGGATAACCAGGTAATCCATCTGTATTAGCTCTTGAGAACTAAAGTAAGAATTATGGAGGCCCAAGCAAACTTGAACCAGGTATAGTTGATTGAGGCTTTCCCTGGGAAGGGGTAAATATGAGGCTCAATTAGATCAGGTAAGAGCCATGCTCAGACTGATTTATGCTTCTTGGAAATGACAAAAAGCAATCAAATAAACCGGCATGCCTGACGAACATAACAAGTGGAGAAGAGATACATGAAGGTAATTAGCAAGCCTAGAACTGGTGATTGCAGATTTTCAGTGAAGAATATTATATAAGGAAAGCATGCACCAATTGTAAAAGATAAGCATCACAATGGGGCAGCAGAAGTAGGAAAGTGTGTTTATTCGTAGAGACATCATTATAATGCTGCAAAAGAACAATACCATAAAAGATTCTGCAAATCTTCTTCCGGAACATGTAGTAGAGGCTCCGAAATTAATCCTCCCAGGCTTGTTGCCGTTTAAGCAGGAAATCTGTATGGGCTGGATAAATAATGTAAAATATTTCAAATTGAGATGAAAATTGGCAATAACTAAGATATAGAGTCACAATAATCATAATAATAATGATATCTCCTACGAGAGTCAAGGCCGATATAGCTGCACGAGGTAGAGTAGATTGGGGGTGCACCCAAGAGCGGAAACTCCCTCTGTGTTACCTGATTGGTTGAGGTAGATGCCGTTGTGGGGGTCATTGTTTGCCCCTGATAACGAGCAATATCATTTAAGGTTCCACGGTTGATTAACCTGTGAAACCTATAGATAAAGTATATTGGATGACCGTATAAGTACATTGATAACTACACTCATGAGACTAGCTGTAAAACAAATTGCTAAGAAGTTGTCCTTTTATTTTAGACCAAAATGTACATGAAAAACCGGGAGTGAGCTTGTATATTACAAGAATTCCATCAGGGTATAACCAATCTAGCCGCATTCCATTTATAAGAAAGGCATTTCATGTAAAACTGAAGTTAGATGTGTGGCTAAGTTTTTTAGAAGCAACACATACTTTATCACGGTCCTTCCAGATTTTTACATATTTCTAGCAATGTTTTAGGGTACAAAGTTGTGTGAAAGTTATGAACTCTTGCAAAATACGGTAAGAAGAATGCTTAGAGAACTTCCCCTTTTTTTATACAAATAATTGCTCTTGCAATTTCAACCCGGGTGTGTTAAAGGCCAAAAGTATCCCCATGAGTGTGGCTCCTAAGGATCAAACTCTTGACCTAGGGGTTCAAAGAGCCACTCTTTACCACTGTTACCGGCACCCATTGGATATGCTTTAGAGATACGTCCATAAATGTAATCCAAATTTTATAATGTGTCTTACTAGTTTTCTCTTCTCCTATCAAGAGTCTTACATATGCTATTCTCTTTACCAAAAATCTGAAGAAAAAGAATCTAGAGCCAGGAAAAATTATGATATACAAGTTTGAAATGAATTGTACACTATAGCTAACACACACTTTCAAGAGCGCCTTCCTGAATATTTCATATGTGATACAAACGTTTAAGTTCTGCTGTTCAACAGACTTTTGAATTCATCGTACTTTTAACAACCACCAATTAATTGCCTTTACAACACTTGCACCAGTAACATAAGAAACATAAAACTGAACTCACCATTTCACAGAAGATGACGACTGCACCCGCATGTTTGTTTTTAGAGACAAATCAAGTGGAATTTTGTGACCAGGTAGAATGAACTCCATACATGGGATATGTGGGCTGTCAGAGTCTGTTCGATCAACAGATTCAGGTTGATGCGAGAGGACTTCCTTAAACGCTTTATCCTGTCAAAAAAGAAGAACTCTTCATATTCCAGACCTCACAAAATATCATTTGCTGTTGAAAAATAGAACTTTATGTGAAACTTAGTACCATATCTCCAACTGAGGAACCATTAAAATTTTGACCCGCTGAGAATAGCTTTGTGAGACTTGGAAATGTAACATCCCTGCATTCTTTGGATGAGTTGTTAGCTTTATTTAAATTGTCCTTGCCAACTTCCAAAGCAATAACATCATCCAGACTACAAGTCGAAAGAAATTGCGTGCAGAAGTGCAGATACACATTCCAGACAATATGACTCTCACTGAAAAAGCTATACCATGAGTTTTGTAATTGACTTTCAGCACGCGGGATCTTGGGAACACAGGAATTCCCACTGCTGACAGCCTGCAAGTTATAAAAAGCATAGATGGGTTATACTTTCAGTCTTTGTTATAAACACAGGTAGGAAATGATTAAGAGGTGGGGTAATGTAAGAAGAGAGTATTTTTGTAAGTGAAAACACTCGTGATTTCAATATCTTATCTATATAAAAATATACTCACCTTTGATTTTTCCTTCATGGTGTGCAGCCTATTTCTGGTATTGTTTTTAGTGACCGGATAGGATAGATGAGTGTCAATGTATCGAGTTGCTTTTGACGAGTCTAATTTCTTAGTCTCAAAAAATGCTCCATTTGCATTGCTACATTGAACAAGCATTTATTACAGAGTAAATCCAAATAAAATATAAGTAGAGGGAAAACAACTTACCTCATGAGACTAGTAACCGAGACTGAAGATTCATCTACATGCTCAGCTAGAGTCTTGTGCTTCAAAAGTTCTCCCTATCACATGAAAATATGATAAGTGAAGTAGCTATTGTGGTACAGATCACATCTAGTATACATCATTATTTACTCAGAAACTTGCAGTTCTTATTTTGCCTACCAAATCAGTGGCACATGAATGGTTTCTTCCATGTTTTAACGACCTATCCACGTTTAGAGAATAAAACATGACCAGAAAACTGGAACTCTACACTGAAATAATTATAATCCGAGTGAACTTAACCAGGCACGCACATCTACTTCCAAGAATTAATAGCGAATTAACCTACATACAAAATGCTAACTATAAGAATTACACATGTTTTCACAATTAAAATATATGAAAAGCAGTGGAATAGCAAGATTGTTGGTGAAGTTCATATGTCTACAAATAATATAGAGCAAACAAATATTGTCTACATCAGGCGAAGCAAAAATCATATGAATTGCTGGGCTTGAGTTATTCACGAATAACAAATAATTTAGATGTGCCCGGCCGATGAACTTTTAAAGATCCGCACATAGCTGAGTAAATTCTTATGGAACAATATAATGAAGTTATCACGGTAAAGGTTTCCTCAAATCAATGCGAGGACAACGTATTGATCCTTATTTACTGGCCCATTTGATCAATGACCATCACAGAGTTAAAGCTGGAGGCTTTAATACAACTTTTAATCAGCTCAATCTACTTATTTCAAACCCACCATTCAATCCTTGACAGGCTTGCAAAATAGTGACATATCCGAAAGCATGGAAGCTGATGTACCCATTCTAAAACATTCACTAGCAATTCAATCCCACTTTTATCCATATAGCATGCGATCTCTCACCATTTAATCCCACACCACTTCCCCTAATAATGTAAAAAAACAGATTGTGACCTTAAAATCCAATCGCAAAAACTGCAATAGCCTCTGAGAGTAGAGAAGTTGTTACCCGTAACTCAGACGGAGTTTTGCGCTTCATTGCTCCGAAAGGAAGAGCGTTTTGCGAAGGCAATTCACCGGCGACGGTGACCTTAGTCATTGCTGTCGAGCGAGCAACAAACAGAAGAAGAAATCAACGTGGACTCGATTGATTTGCGAAGAAATTAAAGAATTAGGGGTTTTGTATCGGCGAGCAAATCTTTTTCTAGATCTCCCCTAATTCGAAATTTTCTGCTGCTTTTTACTGTGTGTGAAAAAAATGGAGGAGGCGGGATTTGTTGGGCTGTGAGTGATTGAAAAATGGATTGGGGAGGTTTCGAATTTTTCGTTTTGAATTATTCTGGTTCCCTCCTCCTACTACTTGACGCCGTTAATTTGCCGGACGTCTTCATTGGTTGATGGTGCTTCTTGTACTTTGGTCCTTTGGACTTGATAAGAGGTCCTCAACCTTTTCTTTTCCTTTTTCCTTCTATTTACTCATTTTTATTTAACATGCAAACTTGATTATTTTTCATCTCGAAAAAAAAAAAAATAGTTGGATTAAAGATACATGGTTGTCCCGTCAATGTGCTCGTAGGGGCGGTGCTGAGAGTTACGGTTAGTATGTTTCGACATATTAAAAAAGTATATGTTTATTTTCAAAAAATAAGAATATGGGAGAATACATTTATCTTTTAATAAAATATGAGATGCTATCAAGGAAGTTTTTTTTATTTTCATAATATTTTCTTATTCTAATAATAACAAGTGGTACAACAAAATTAAAATTCGTTGTTTTTCCACTTCAAATAAAACTCCAAATACAAACGCAGCTAAAAAATGGATGTGATTCAATTACGAGTCTGACTCGTATATCTATAATATTATATTGGAACCACACACTTTTTATACTCCGTCATCTCTAAACATTATGCCCCCACTCCCTCCCGATCGTCTGTTAGTCAATCTTGAATTTGTCTTGTGAGAAATGTCGTAGTATACAAACAGAAAAATTTGG
Organism: Aragoa cleefii; assembly: GCA_036897905.1. Classification (NCBI taxonomy): domain Eukaryota; kingdom Viridiplantae; phylum Streptophyta; class Magnoliopsida; order Lamiales; family Plantaginaceae; genus Aragoa; species Aragoa cleefii. The sequence goes on along the minus strand of JAYMSH010000513.1, from coordinate 3,381 downwards.
ATGACACGTGGAATCCGCTGGGTTTGAGTGTACACCAAGTAAAACTCTCGGATTAATACAATATCCTGCAAATCACGTAAGTCAATATAAACCGCACATAGTGTGATATAATCAACCTTATAAACCATAAACTCCAAACTCACAATTTAAACATGTGACCAAGATGATAAGAATAGTCCATTTTGAGATATTTATGAGAAGATGGTTCTCTTCTCAACGTGTGACGTCCTTTGACTTGTCGGCACACCTGAAGCACCATCTTTCCAACCAAATGGATTGGTACACATCTTTGAATGGTGTCACTGGCCTCTTTTGTTCCATTACGAACGACACTCTTCACGTGTTCACTCGTATCGTCGCATAAACATATTTAATTTGGCTCTTTTACTACGCATCTCCCGGTGTCAATATCAATATGAATTTTTAAACACGATGAACACTTATTTCAACATGGAAAAGAAACCAAAAAGGAGTCAGTAATTCTGAATTGAATCTGACTCATGCTGGATCTATAATGATACGTAACCAATGGATTTGGCTCGATACTGATATCAGCCGTGGCTGAAGTTATAATGACTATGGGTATTAACATATCTAAGAAAGCGCAATTTTATGCATTAGGAATTGAACTATGTGCCATGCATGGAGTGGAGTAGCATGTATCAATTACTCCCCCAAACACTTGGTTAATTTAGATGGTCCAACTTCCTTACTCACACCGTCCTTCTTCCTCCTCCTCCTCCTCCTCCTCCATGCGCAAGCAGTCTAGTTATGGAAACCATATCCCCTTTCACCCCAAAATTCAATCATTTTTCTTGCATCTAATCACCAAATTGAATACCAAGATTTACCCATTTATGTTCTTCACAACTGAGTTATAAACTCACCCACTCACTTCTTAATAATCACAACATATCTTGATTCCACATTTTTCCTCTTTCATCCTGATCACATTTCTGCATATTTCATTATCCTTCCTACAACCCTTTTCATGCCATCGTTACAACCATACAGAGATATTTATTCGTCCACATTTCGTCACTTATTAGATTTACAGCGATTAATTTACCTTTATGTTGCCTGTTCTGCTCCACCTTCCGTAATTACCCTATTATTTAATTCTAGGGTTCCTACCCAAAAGACGGAATCTTTTTGTATTTCTGCATCAATTGTCAAAATATAGTGCCTTTACAGGCTCTATTAGTTTGTAACTCCTATCGGGGCCAAACCAAATTGGGGGAGGTAATTATTATCTGGTTGTTGTTATAGAAGCAAATTGTGGATTTTAGTCTGGTGAATGGGATCAGTAAGGGCATGTACATGTTTTGATGGCGAAATTCATGAGGGTTAGCAAGTTTTAGAGATTATTATTTTGATGGGGAATACTTGCGCAGGTCCTAACTTAGGTGGCAAAGGCCTGTTCCAGTCAGTGACCAACGCTGTATGGAAAAACCGCCAGCCGCAGGCCCTCCCCAACCCCAACGATCAGCAAGAAGCTAGTGTTAGTAAAGATGATAAGAAGGATAGCAATGATAAGGCTAGTGAGGGCTCGGGGAATTCACAAAGTAAAGAGTGTGATGTGCAAAACACCCCGCCTAGACCGTGCAAAATTGCTGCTGATGAGGCCAATACCGCGGAAGGGAAGGCAGAAAATAAGAGTAATGCCAATGGGAATAAGCAAGTGGATGGGTCGAAAAGTAAGGCTCGGATGAAGACAGTGTCTAGTGTAGGACTGCAAGTGGATTCTGTTTTACAGCGTAAGACGGAGAATATGAAGGAGAAGTATAGTTTAGGCAAGAAGTTAGGGCAAGGGCAGTTTGGGACGACGTTCTTGTGTGTTGAGAAGGAAAGTAACAAAAATTTTGCTTGCAAATCGATTGCTAAGAGGAAGCTAACTACGGAGGAAGATGTAGAGGATGTTAGGAGAGAGATTCAGATAATGCACCACCTGGCAGGGCATCCGAATTTGATATCCATTGTGGGAGCCTATGAAGACGCTGTCGCAGTTCATGTTGTGATGGAACTTTGTGCAGGTGGGGAGCTTTTTGATAGTTCATGTTGTGATGGAACTTTGAGCAGGTGGGGAGCTTTTTGATAGGATCATACAGAGGGGTCATTATACGGAAAGAAAGGCCGCCGAGCTTGCAAGAGTTATAGTTGGTGTGGTAGAAGCTTGTCATTCTTTAGGAGTTATGCATAGGGATTTGAAACCGGAAAATTTCCTTTTTGTGAATGAGAAAGAGGAAGCACCTCTCAAGACCATAGATTTTGGGCTCTCAGTTTTCTTCAAGCCAGGTACTCATCCACAAACTCTTGGTTTTGCTTATTCTTTTCCCTTTTTGGGCGATTGGGTATGAATCTAGATAAGTAGAACTCAAAATTGTTGGTCTTAACTTTACCTGAACAATATATTGAATTGGCTGCCTTGTGTTACCTCTTTTGGCTGTTTGTAATATCTGTTATACTGAAGCTGAGATATTACATTTTTGCTGTATCAATGAATTTTTTTTGAAAAAAGTTAAAAGTATACTGAGTAACAAGATATGTACATGTATAAGAGGGTATAACCCAATTGTATAACATTCTATACAATTCAAGTCTCGTTACAAGAAATAGGGATAAAATTCTTCACTAAGTCGGTGAATGCAGCAAAAATAAAATCCTCCAGAATGCCCTGAATGGCAGGGTGTTCATCTGGCTCTATCTTCTTTTCATACAAAGAGAATAGAGAATTACTAGCTCTATGCAGAAGCTCCAGCCTTTCAACAGCACATATTTCAACTTATTACAACCTGGGACTATAACAGTTGGAGAAGAAGAAAAATCCTTAACCAACCGTCAATTTCAAGATTTAACCTTATGCTACCTGGGATGGTGGGAGAGATGAATCAATCCTTAATCAATCGTCAATTCATGAGTTAACCATCTGGGAGAATAACATTCCATCGCGAGCAGAAAGCAAGACAAGAGAAAGATAAAAAGAAAGGAAAAGAGACAAGAAAAGTTGTGCCAATGAAATTGTTAATGCACAGCAGGTTGACCACCAGTAAAATGAGCATATTGCTGGACGCTTATGCGTAATAGGTCTCAGGTACAACTTTAGCGTGGTGGAAATATGATTTTATTACAAGAATGAAAGGCTTTACAATATTGTTTTCTTCGACGCTCGACACTCAAAAGCTATTTCTATAGCTTTACAAGACACTCACAATTTTTTACTCTCTTTTTTCTTAAGAGCTTCGGCTCTCTCTCTCTTTCTCTTTTCACTCTTGCTCTCTCTTTTATTTTCTCTCTTTTTCTTGTGTCTTTCTTCTCTGTTCTTCCTTACTTTCCTTGTGTTTCTCTTGTTCTAAAATAAAAGCCTCACCTTGGTATTTATAG
>JAYMSH010000512.1:0-10822 GCA_036897905.1 Aragoa cleefii | reverse complement strand
TTTTATGTACTCCAATGGGCAACCCCAATCTTTTTTAACAACAACTGAAACAACAACCCCAATCCTTTTTAACAACAACAAACATTCTAGGGTTTCAATATAGAGTTCCAATTAGTTAGCAGCAAATAACCCAACACAATTGAAAAACCGCAAAAACAAAACCTACTAGGGTTTATGGAGTAAAGAAAGATAAAATTTAAAAAAAAAAGTTGGACCATTTCTCGATTTGTGCTTGTCATCTTTGCGCAGGGCCATGCTAATCTTCTCTGTATCGTTCCAATTTTATCGGATGTCCACGAAGGAAGAAGCTAATACTGCGAGGCAAGGCTATATATACTGTTCTAAACTTCTATTCATAACTGATGTGGGATGAAGAGACGCGACCAAAGAAAATAAAAGGGCCCAATACACTCAGAACACACTTCCACAAGTTCCAACTGCTTTCAATGTTAAAACTTGCAAAAAGTTTTTGACAAATCAAATTTCTGCCTCATATCCTCATACTGGCCATCATAACAGCTAACAGATCACTTGTAACGCCTTAGATTTAATTTAACCATCAAAATAACAAAAAATAAACTGTTAGTACCTGAAAGATTAGCTCAAAATAACTCCAGCAAATCAGTTGTTTCACAAAAGAATTGCACCAGGCCGCGTTGTAGGCTAATTCAACTACTACAGTTCCACTGAATCACCTTTTCCATCATACCGGACATTCACTTTGGATCCTCGACTGAGAAATCCTCACCATATTTCTATATCCCGTAACTCAGTAAGAGAGAGACCATAGTAAACGCAAAATACTTGCTTAATTGAAACAAGAACTTCTCATTTAGAGAGAATCTTAAAACTGCAAGGAACGGCACTAAGATCAGATACATAGCACATGTCGTTATGCTCATTTTTGGATCCTTAATATCAATCAAAACACCAAGATTCAAGAAAGCACTAATAGGTTGTAGAAACAGTAACATTCATATGTAACAGATTTCACAGATATAAAAAGCATAGCACACAGGAGCTTCTCCACAGATTTTACAAATATACAACACGTTCAATCTACTTACCAAAGTCTGTGTAAGGTCTGAATATGAATCATGCAAAAGACATACCTGTAGGAATTTTTATAGAGTCAGAAGACGGGTAGTTTCGAACAATCAAAATGTGTCCTCAAACCGGTCATGATAACAGCTGACAAATCACTTTAGCATCCCAGATTCGACTACCAAATAACATCAGGCGCTGCAACCTAACATTTAGTATGCAACCTAACATAATGTGGGATAAAAGACAAGGCATAAACTGAGCTTCTGGACCTTAAGTTTTACATCGGGCCTGAAGTAAAAGGGCCCAAAACACAGATACAGAATTCCACACGTTCTTCTGTCAACGTCAATACATGAAAGAGAAACTTTGCAACTCTCATCAACTCAGTTATCATACTAGCAATCAATATTCAATATGCTCCAAATACTATCTATATGGCTAAATGATGTCGAGATACAACGTCAAAAGTAGTTAGGCGAGATATGGTCTATTCGACATACACCACTGTCCACGAGACAGAAAATACACTTGCTCTTTGGAACCAAGAATTTATCAGCTTAAAGAAATAATCTATAGATTATAGAACGCCACAAGGATACGAAATAAACACTGTTATGCTCGTTTTGGGACCTTAATCTCAATCAACACACTAATATTCTGAGTTCACCGATATGCCTTAATTTCAATCTGATTTGTGCTTGTCATCCTTGCGCAGGGGCCATGCTCTGTATTGTTCCATTTCTCGATTTGTGCGTGTCATCCTTGCGCAGGAGCCATGCTCTGTATTGTTCCAATTTTACTATTCTAAACTTCTGTTTATAAACGATGTGGGATAAACAGACGCAAACAAAAAAAAGATAAAAAGAGAGCTTCTGGATTGGAAGTTTGAAAATAAAAGGGCCCAATACACTCAGAAAATAAACCTCGATTATCAATGATACTAGCATTCAACATGATCCACAGCTTACGTGATGTTGAGAATCTTGAGATCTAATACCAGTGTTTTCGAGAATTAAAATTGCAGCCTCATATTCATACACTGGGCAACGTAACAGCTGACAGATCACTTGTAGTTGTAGCATCCTATATTTAACCATAAAAATAACAGCATGTGTTGCTACCAAACGAACCTTTAGTACCCAGAAAATTAGCTTAAAAATGAATCCAGCAAATCAGTAGAAACTCAAGCAAATGAATTTGTTTCCGATTAGCGAGTTCTGCAATCCCTTAGCGAGATGGGATGTTATAATCGACAGAGACTTGATCTAATAGAACGTTTAAGTTTTCTCCAAGTATACATAAAGTAAAGACCATTACCATTGCACAGATAGATATCAAAGGCAGCAAACAGCTGAAAATACCAAAAAGGGCATACTATTTTATATTTACCTTCCCATAACCAAGTATGCATCAAAAAGTCATCTGCATGCTTATTAAAGCCACATGATGAGGGTCGGAAGAGACGTCCATGGCAGCTAATTGTGGTCCAGCGGATTCCAAATAAGAAGATCCCAGGTACGTAACCTACATGTAAGTTGCCAAAACTATCTTTCAACCTTCATAGAACTTCTTATCAAGTTTTTCTTGTTCACTTGGTCCCAATTGTTCCACTACCTTCTTTTGAAAGGCTATTGTTAGATGTTACCTGGTAAAATGGAACAAAAAGGCTATTAGACAAATATTATAATTCCATGATTTTGCGAAGCCATAATCATTGTGAAGACCTGGACAATAATTTTATTTCACAATTATGTCAAGAAATAATATTGTTCTATCCAGAGGTGTTCTATGGTTCAGGCAGAATGAAACTGAATTTGGTTGATCTGCTTAAAACCAAAGAGCTACTGAGGATAACTATGAATACAAAGGCGTTGAAATTACACCCACCCCCATCCATGACCATCGCTTGCTATAAGACAGCAGAATCAAACAAGGTTTATCAATGGCAAGGAAAATTATGTAAAGATCCAGTTCTGGCATCTTAGTCTGCAATCTTGTTAAGCGGAAACGTGTCCAACCATCAGAACAATGCAAAGCATAATACTCATGATCATTGATTGGTTGAACGAAAAGCTCTTAAAAAGCAATATAACTGCGACTTGGGAGGAGAACACTAAAAGCTCTAAAATAGAAAAGAATTCCACATGCTTGAAGTGTAGCCACTTTCCTGGTGTGTTTACTAGACTGTTAATTTATCGTGACAAAAATCGACATCTATCACATACTTCACGATTGGAGTTCAACATAGGACACAAGCAGCCAGTAATTAATACATAATGATCACAGCATCATTCAGATGAAAAATTGGATGTGAATTCTTGCAAATCAACTGTCACAATTCATCAGTCGATTGTATACATAGAGTTTCACAAGATAAAATCATTTAGAGGGGTACAAGTATCTTGCACAGAAGAGAAGGCGATTGCCGACAATATTCAACAATCCAATGTAAATTAAAATCGCATATAGCATGCCCGCAGTGGGAACATGCATACAAAGGGAACAAGATCCGGGATCTAGACAACCAGTACTACCTTGCATTAAGACCAAGGCCATCTTTATTTCATCAGCTCTAATCATTCCAAAATCTACTTTCTCTAAGAGATTCATTTATCAAGCATTTCCTTCTTTATTCAGTTATTTCATTGCCTTATTTCATATTGAATTATATATCTGCAAATTTGGTTCAAACCCCTACTTAACCATCTTAGCCTGAAAAACTAATGACTTTCATCTTACCCTCATGGCATAATACTGCAATTGTACAAACTCCACGGCTACAGAATTATCATTATGGTTGCAAAGTGTTCTAACAATTAGATCATAGTCAAATTCCCAAGGACTAAAACTCTTCTTACACGTATGTTCTTACAACAGCATCACGGGATTAACAACCCCGATCTCACAAAGATCGGCTACGGGATTAACAACCTTTTTCCTTTTCCACACATACTCTTCATTGGTTCTAACTCTCTTCAAATTTCACAAAATGTACCTCTAACTCTATAGTAGGTCACGGCATCATGCATCAAGCGTTAATTCTCAATGTCCTGCCATAACATCATGCATTAATGCTCCCCCCATTATTCCATGATGATAATACGCTGACATTAACACATTATACCTAACTAATCTTCCATTATGATAAAATGCGGCTTTGGGAGGAGTATAGCAAGGTCCAAGGTCTACAAGACTCGATACTATCCTTGCTTTGAGATTGCCCGAGCCCATCTTTGCTTCATTAGCTCCAATAATACTAGAATCTACTTCTCCTAGGGGATTCAATTACCATGCATTTCTTTCCTAAATTTAAAGGATTTATGTCATTGCCTTGTTTCATATGCCTACGTTATACACTTGTTTCAACATTGACTAGTTTCACAGAGATTAGAAATTCACATGCTCCAGACGCTTATTCAACATCAAAACTTGCAAAATCTAGCAAATGAAGGACTCAAGAAATTATAATTCTATTGGATCCAAAGTTATGCAATTACTTAGCATTACCCAAAATATATAGGAGTAAAGAAACTTGAAAACAACAGAAAGAAGATTAAAGAGTAGACAACAAAAATAATATCAGAATTGACTTTTCATATCAATAAACAATAAATTTCTAGGGTTTCAAGAAAGAGTTCAAATTAGTTAGCAGAACTCATCAAACAATCCAACACAGTGCAAAATCCAGAACAAACAACAGCAGCAGCAAAAAGAAAAAAAATCACTTTCTAGGGTTTCGATAAAGAAGATCCACTATTAGTCAGCAGAATTCATCAAACAACCCAGCACAATGAAAAATGCTGAAGATTAATAGCAGTACCAAAACAGAAAATCAGTTCTAGGGTTTATGGAGGAATGGAAGAATTAAGAAGGAACGAGGAAACTTTTCAAAAAAAATTTTTTTGGACCATTTCTCGATTTGTGCGTGTCATTTGAATCTGTGATGCGGTTTTGCTGGGTTTCTCAACTTCTAGATGCTTTATTTCTTAGCTACGTAGGAACACAAATGCATCTTCCTAATTCGGTCACATAGAGTGTTTGCTGGGATGTAACAGAACATCCTGTGTATAAGAAACTTACAAAGAAGTCGAGGTCAGGCCTGTGTTTCTTAGTTTCCTACAGTTAAAGTTGAAAGGACGACGTATGAAGAAGAACATCAGATTATTGTTCTTACAGATATCAAGGCAAACTATAGTTGCAGATGTGTGTGAATTAATCATCTGGGGAAAAAACATACTAGCGCACAAGTCGAAACATATTCTGTCATCTACAGGTTAAGAGAAAGAACTCTAGGCAATGATTTTAGCTTCATAGCTTTGGAGCAACTTATATTACTGAAAAGTATCCTTTTGAGAGAAATTCATACCCTCAACATGAACATTTAAAACTTCCATATAGGATAGAACTTCACAAGCTCCAAACACTCATTCAACATCAAAACTTTTAAGAAGGAATTAAAAATTAATAAGAAAAAATAAGGAGGAGGAATTAAAAATTAATAAGAAAAATTCAGAAAAAAAGAAAAACTTAATCGGGCCATTTCTCGATTTGTGCGTGCCCTTGGGCAAGGGCCATGCTAAGTTTCTGTATGGTTCCAATTTTATTAGATATCCCTGGAGGGCCGAGTCGACATAGCGGGGCAGCTATATATATATATACTCTTCTAGACTTCTGTTCAAAACCGATTTGGGATACAAGACAAGGCAAAAAAATAAAAAGAGAGCTTCTGGATTGGAAGTTTCCTCATTGGACTGAAAATAAAAGGGGCCAATACATTAAAAACACACTCTCATAAACTCAACTGTCACACTGGCAATCAACATTCAACATGCTCCAAGTAACAGCATGCAGTGCCACTGACCTTTTAGCACCCAAAATATTATCTAAACATGAATCCAGAAAATCAGTAGATTGAACAAGTAGCTTTTAATTGTTTTCTCCAAAGAAGTTGCATCATATCAATTTGTCAATATGAGGGCAATTTAACTCTTACGGTTTACTGAATCGCCTTTTCCGTCTTACCAGACATTCACTTTAAATCCTCAGCTGAGAAGCTTCACCATCTTTGCATCAGGGTGGTAAGCCCGTGAACAGAATCGGCGCTCCACTGCTACAATTTTTCTCCATTAATTGCTCCAGTTTGGCTCCTGTCATTTCAAATGTTCAAATTTACTGTTTGTTGAAGTTGATCGCTGGAGAGGATCACTGGAAAAACGAAAGAATTAGGCTAAACAACAATTTTTCCTGTCCCATAATAATACAAGCAGAGACCACTAGTATTGTGGAGCTGAGAACAGAAATTAGCAGACGACAAGACAGGGTCAAGCTTAAGCACTCCAGAAATGCAACAATTTTCAGAAAATATACACATTAACTAATAACTGCAGCTGAAAATACTAAAAACTGCATACTATTGTATATTTACCTTCCCAGGGCCGCATATACATCAGAAAGCCATCTACATGCTTTTTTAGGCCTCCTGATGAGGGTCAAAGGAGACGTCCATGATTTCTTTGCATACCGAAATAAGCAGATCCCAAGTATGTGTAGCACAACCTACATGTCAAAGCTTGGAGCCAAAACTATCTTTCAACCTTGCCACTTAAATGAACTAAAATAAAAATTTTGAAGTAACACTGCCAAGAAGCTCTCTGGGAATATTTCTTAACACTCACATTAGGTAAGACATTACAATTTCAAATTCATCCATTGCCTCATACAGCAGATGAAAAGTCTAATAACAGCATGAGAATGACTATCTAAGCCCGCCAGCTATCCCCAAGCTGCCAAGCACCTCATTGCATCCACGGTTTTCTGAGAACACCGCGCCCTGGCCATGAAAACAAAGACTGACTCGTTCATCTGCTTTGTTTTCAGTACATGGGAGAATAATAGAATAGTCTTCAAGGTGTCAATAGCTTCTTCATACCTACCCAACGCAATCAACATATTGGCAGTCTCCATCTCCGCACTGAACATATCGGAAGCACAACCCTTACCCCTCAAGACACTCAATTGTCTTCCCATGTTGTTTTTCAAGTCTCTCACATATAACTCCAAGATTTTGCACAACCTCAACCAAATCATACATCAAATGCCTGATGTGTGTTCGCTAACTGAGTGTTTGCTGGGTGTAACAGAACTATTTGCTGGGTGTGACAGAGCTGTCTACGTAAGAAACTTACAAAAAAGTCGAGATCGGGCCTTCTTAGTTTCCTACAGTTAAAGTTGAAAGGACGACTTACAATGAAGAACTTCAGATTATTGTTCTTTACAAATATCAAGGCAAACTATAGTTGCAGAGGTGTGTGAAATGTGAATTAATCATCTGGGAAAAAACATCATGTATACTAAAGCACAAGCCGAACATAAACTTTCTGTCATCTACAGGTTAAACAAAAGAACTCTAAAGAGGCAATGAGTTTAGCTTTCATAGCTTTGGAGCAACTCATATTACTGAAAAGTATCATTTTGAGAGAAAGTCATACCCTCAACACGAACATTCAAAATTTTCATACGGGACAGAACTTCACATGATTCAAACACTCATTCAACATCAAAACTTGTAAAATCTAGCAAATGCAGGACTTGAGAAATTGTAACTCTATTGGGTCCAATGAAGTTTGTAGCCCTAGATATGCAGTATCATATTAGCCATGAGAGTAGTTCTTCATCAGATAAACCCAAAAATCCAACTATCAAACAACATCGTATAAAGCGTTGGTTTTAGTAACCGCAAGTTAGTTAAACAGATTAGTAGAATAAGAAAGTACTACTTAATCGTGTTTAACTTCGCCACTACAGTCACTAATTACCTTTTTATCTTTTGAAATACCATGCTTCGAATTCTTCTTAGAGAAACCATCAAAATCTTTAGGCTGAGGCGGCTGTTTCACAACCAGCTTTCTCCTTAGTTTCGTTCGGTAGTCTAACAGCTTTGTCCAGAAAGTCTTGTTCAACTGGTCCAAGTTCTTTCAATACTGTAACTACCTTCTCTTGACAGTCTGTTGCTAGAGAATAGCTGGTAAAACGAAACAAAAAGGCTCAGTGACAAACATTCCCATCAAATTATTACATGATACACATTGTGAAGATGACAACAAGTATGAACAAACAATCTGTCAGTCCAAACTTAAGAAACTTAAAATGTACTATAATAGATGCTCAACTGCAGCCAATGTTCTACCGAGTGCAGTCCATTACTAACATCTTATGTTAAACATTTATGAAATAATACGATCATCCTGCAGATATTGAAATTGCACACTGTATGTAGCAAAACATTTACCTTCCCATAGCCGCATATAATAGAGAAAGGTCATGACTGACTTTAGGTGAATCCAATTGATGAGGGCCAAGGGAGACATCGAGCAAAAAACTTTGCAGCTGTGTCTCTGGTCTATCCAACTTCATATAAAAAGGTCCTAAACATATATATGCATAACTCACTTGACAGTGCTCTGGACCAGAACTCTATTTCAGCCATTCCACGGCATGTTCCAAGTACTGGATTCCTGTTCCTCCTCATCAGTTATGGATATCAATGAGAAATTTCCTTGAAGAACAGTCTACGAGAACCTTCTAAGGAGTGTCGGGCATTATCAAGTTGCAGTTTCAAATTCTTACATTTCCTGGTACAGCTCCCCCAATGCAGAGGCGACAAGGAGAAGATGTATCCTTCAGTCCTCCTCAAAAATTCTGTGTGATTCTCAGATACTTTTTTGCCTCTGCAAATTTTCAATCCTATCAACATGTTACCAGCCTCCATCTCTGCATGCATCAAATCAGAAGCACAACCCATACTCTATAAGCCTCTAAGAGACGGTCGATTTTGTTCCAACGCCTTGTCGTATTCTTCTAAACCACCATATATAGTCCTAAAAGGCGCGGGCACAACTGTATCATGCCGAAAATTATTCATATAAACCTCTACAGCCATCAAACTGACCAATTTAAATAGCTCAAGCTCTAACTAAACTAAATCTCTTCAACTCATGACAAGCATAATAACCCAGTAAGTGCAAAACACGAGAAATCATCAAAGATAATACATGGCTAAATATTAACAGATCATTTCCACTAACTATCAAGACAAGAAGGGTTGGGCCTTGAAAGCCCTCTTACCGAAAGAAAGAATCTTTTCCGGGTCCTTGTCTTGTTGTACGTAGAATTTCTGGACAATTTCCGACAATCCAAACGCCACTCTTTTTCTTGGAAGCCTTTTTGCTCCACTTTGTTCAATGCTCTGTGCTTTTCCCCATTCATTTCTTTCTCAATTTTAAAAACCCACAGAATCTTTCTCATAATTTCTTGGTCACAGAGAAAGGAAAGGGAAAGAAAATAAATTGCACTCATTGCGTACTTGGATCTTGTATTTCCGAGTGTTTCAGAAACCGTCGTTGAACAAAAAGGCGGGAAAAAAGAATCTGCACCAGCGGGGTTACTGAAAATGCAGAACAAAAAGGCAAAAAAATCAAAAAACTAAACATGCACCAGCCGGGAATCGAACCCGGGTCTGTACCGTGGCAGGGTACTATTCTACCACTAGACCACTGGTGCTTTTATATTTGGTCTCTGTGGAGATTTGTAATAGACAAACTAAATTACCTCATATGTTGGTTAATTTGTCTTTTTCACTCCTCGATTGCTTTTCCGATTAAAATTACACAAGCAATTACTACCGATATTAATGCGAGATTTGATCACCAACATCTGGGCCTATATCCCCGAGCCCATATCTTCATGTAACTCGTTGAGAGGTTTTGCACAAGATATGATGGCTGCTTCACCTCTTGGGCTAAGGTTGAGAAGTTTTGCACAAGATATGCCGGTCCGCTTCACTCTCTTTGATCATTCAACTTGATCTTGGCACATCTCACCATTATAGAACCTAAGGGGTTTAAATCTACGACCTAATCTCCGTAATGGGTTCATGCCGTGGATGAAGATATTGTTGCTCTACGCCATAACAACATTTGGGATCTTATACCTCGACACTGGGTTCCAATATTGTTGGCTCTAAATGGGTATGTCTAACAAGTATCAACTATCTTTGTATGGCTCCGCCGGTCGCTTCAAAGCTTGTCTTGTAGCTCAGGGATATACTCAGCTACCAGGTTTCGATTATAATTCTACTTTTAGTCATGTTATTATGTTGTCTTATTTATCGATAACATGTCCAGATAGTATCTTCACTGGTTATAAGTTTCTGGAATGAAGTTATATACATGGAGCAGCATGTGGGTTATATTGACGATGGTTTCCCTAATCATATTTTTCGATTGAAGAAAGTTTGGTGTGGTTGGAAGCAGGGTCATCGCCCATGGTTTCAACGCCTATAGTGGGTCATTCTCAAGTTGTTGAGCGTATTATGTGACAGGTTAATGGGACCTCGGTTTGGACGTCACAGGCTCGACCTCCTAGGCCATTAATGGTGATTGTGCAGCTAATCGACTTTATGTGTAAGGATGTTCTATCTTTCTTGGTCCTAATTTAATACTAGTGAGTTTAAAGAAGTGACCTGTCGCATTACGTTCATGTGGCAACAAGAGTGTTGTATTCAATATTGGGAATCCATTTTCCCATAATTGCGCTAAACACACTAAACTAGACTATCATTTTACATATTAACTTGTCACTACGGGCAGATTAGTTCTTGTTATCTTCGTTTGATATAAATTGAACTGAATTAAGTTTAATAGAACTGAACTAAGAATTCATCGAACTGAACTTGATGGGAATTTATAAATTTAAAATTTGAACTAAATTTAATTTA
>JAYMSH010000511.1:0-10780 GCA_036897905.1 Aragoa cleefii | reverse complement strand
ATATTTTTACCAGCTACAATTGGTTATTTATCTAAGATAATTGTAGAGCATAGAAACATCTATGGTTGCTAGATTGCAGGAAAATCCATCAATGGTGAAAGGTACTAGTCATTTTCGAAAGAAAATGCTTCAATTGATATCAGAGCAGGTTGATTATTCAGTTTACTGCGCTTCCAAATCGTGCGGGAGGAAGTCGAGTCGGTGATGACTTGATGATCTGGAGGCCTCAGTTGCAGAAATTGGGGATTTTCTTCGAACATTATCGTCTTTAGTTGATGACTGAAAGGGCAATCGACGCAGACGTGATAGGTAGGAGCGGGGTTGTTTTGGGCAGTCCAAACAAGCAGCAGATAAAGAGCACCGCAAAATAAATAAAGGTTGAAGTAGTAACGGCGACCGAGACAAAGAAAGATGCAGGTTCCTGCGAAGTCACCGGAATTGTGAGCAGGTTGATAACAATTCTGCATTCTTCTTTACTAACGTGTCAGGTAATAGTGAGTCAACTGTGTATCAACAGATCATGGATTTGGATGAGAAGAGCGAAACAAACTAAGAAAATCTGATCTAACAAGTTCAACAAAACAGGGAAGACCATGCAGCCATGAAAGAAGAAGTTGGCGCGGAGAAGGTCCATCATATGACTGACACAATGGTGGTAGAGGCGGGCTGGAGACAAATGAGCTACCTTGAGGACGAAGGTTATAGGGGAGGCATGTTAAACGGTGGAGGAAAGTGAGTAGACACACGAGGCGACGTTTTGTTGACCGGTGGCGAGCAAGCCGTATGGGAAAGTGACGGCAATGGAGGCAAAGAAGAAGGAACAAGAAAGGTAAAGGTGAAAGAGGCTGATGTTGGTGACCTGGTGAATAGGCTGAAAAGCAGCATTTCGAAAGATGAAGTTGGGCCCATGAATTAGGCCGAGTGGGAGGACTGGACAAGTTGGACCAAAAGTGCATTTAATCCAAATACCTACGGTTCAATACATGGTTCAATACATGGTTCAATTGGTTCAAGTTTCTTTACAAGTAACATGTGTTTAGATATTGAAATTCCACCAAAGGCTTGGAAACAATTATATACAGCCAGATTGAAGATGATGATTAAGTCCAAATTTTCAAGAAAAGTTGGTGATTCATTTACTTTCGATAAGAACGTGAACAATAATGCATGGAAAAGGAGAGGTCGTTTGGGATAGTTTAGATGGATTGGGGCATTCAAGTTACCATCATGATTTGTTGGAGTTGCGATTTATTAATTGGAGAAGTGTGAGGTTCAAAAATGCGAAAATTATTATAGTGTTTGTTTGACGTGGGTGCACTACTACTTTACGACGTTCTCAACCGAGAATGGTTTTTGATTCAGGAGGACAGATTCATGGACAAGTTCAATTCCGGAGGAGTATTGATGAGAACATACGAGTACTGAATTGAATCGGACAAATCGAAGCAAACCATACGCGTTATTTTATTATTATAGTAGGATTATTATTGACTTTAGTTATTATCTAGTATTTGGGCTTGGCCCATGAGTTTGGTCGTCTCTAGAATGTTCTATAAATTAGCTATATAAGTAAATGTTATATATTCTTTTTATTATTGTATTATGAATGATAATAGTTTTAATAGCTATAATTAGTTGTTTATTTATGATAATCATATGGTACGGAAACCCCTAAGATTGCTAGTTTGCGGTGGAATCGGTCAATGGCTATGAACGTCAAGAGCTCTCTAACCAGATCTCATCATAACTGATCAGTACAAATCCTGCTGATTGATCACCTAATTGTCAACCACATTAAAACAAATTTGCAAGAGAATGTACCTGCAAACCCAGCAACCCACTGCGACCTTTCCGACATAGTACCTTCCAGAGAATCCCGACTCTCCTAAACAAATAATAGAGGATTCAGTGACAATCAAACAACTCATGATGACACCAAGAACCAGGCTTGATTTGCATTGATAAAACTCAAAGAAACAGTTTATCTCTTATTGATTTAGTGATAAATAAACTGAATAAATATAAAATCAAATAACAACCAAGAAAGCCAAAGCAAGATGATAATGAGCAAAAAATTACAGATAAGAGATCTTTCACTTATTGTAAACCATAAGATATAAGCATTAATTTCATTCACGGGACAAAATGTTTTGCTAGCAGACATACACGTGATGCCAGAACCAAAAATTGCAAATTTCAATTAAGAGCATGAGTTGGTGTCAACCTGAGATCTTAAAAACGCATTGTCAGTACAAAGTGTTGCATCCATAACTTCAGATTGAAACTGCAGCATCCTTCGCCTTTTTACCTGAGAGGATGGTTCTGCGTACTGTTCTAAATCTTTCCCTGTAACGTCTGAAGTTGTTTCATATAGTGATGACAGGTGAAGCAACATTTTGCAGTTTAATGCATGTAATTCATCTTATGAGAGCCCAGCTTCGATGCAAATTATATATATCCAATAATCAGATAAAAATTATGGACCATTCCATGAGAAAATTTAACTTTTCTGGTGACTAGTAATTTCTGAGACGGGTGTTTGCAATAACTGGAACGTTTTCAGAATCTTTTAAGTTTCGATAGAGCAGATAAATTGATTTATGTGGTGTGCTTGCAAAAAATGTTGAAAAATGGAGAAAGTTTCAAAACTAGTGTTTGCAGATAGTTAATTTTAGGTTAGATGAGATAGGCTACAAGCAATTAATTTCTATAAGCTTCTGCTTTTTAGCTCCTAAAAGCATAATAATATCAGAGAGGAGAAGTGCAGAGCTGTTTCTCAAACTGCAAATAAAAAATTGTACTCTAAGTTGGAGACTGTTTTGCAAAAGTAGCAGCTAAGATAAGCAAGCCAGAAGCAAGCTGTATGAACCAAATAGCTTATCGTTAGAGAACTCAGAACTATTTTTGCAAATACCAAAAGACATTTATATACTATATATAGTTCACAAACGCCAAAAAACATTTACATAAGCTGCAGCTAAGATCCCCAAGTTCGTAAAACAATGCATAAGCGGGTTAGAATATTTGCCAAGTATCAAGACTAGCCTAAAGACCTCAGTGCACCTCAAATGAGGAAACATCTACTAATTTATAAGTTTATACTAAAACAGCTAATATGCAGAAGTACTCCAATTACACATTTTTTAACACAGGCAGACGATTTGGATCTACCATCATCATCATCAATCAACAAAAGTAGCAAACCAAGTCAAACAAAAGAGCATATGTGCAAGCCATTAAGGGGGTTGGTTGGTACCATGAGAAGGGGCATGGTAAGCTAAATCTCCGCAAGCCTTGAGCGGGGTGGTAGATACGTGATCAAACATAAATGAAAGGTGATTGTCATTCTTGCTTTCTCCATTCAACAGGCATTCACCTATGGTAAGACACTTGAAATTTAAGTTAGACACCAAACCACCAATTATCAAAAGAAACATATAAATAAAGCATGATTGAACGAATCAATCAATCACCTATGGTGGTGGTATTGTTATTATTATTATCTTCAAGACAATAGTCCCGAGTTTGCCAGTCCTCCCACATGTCTCTTTCTGCTGCAAGTTTTAAAACCAAATACTCAGATGACGATTTTTCCAAGAGGATCAAAAATCACAAAGGCAATACTACTGCAAACATGGGCACATTACATACAGAAGAAGAATTATGCTGCTACAATTGAAAGAAATGGATCGGATTCCAAGTTCACATCAGTAACCAGATGCATCAGAAAATCGACCGACCACGAAGAAAAAAAGAATGACAACTAAGGAATAGAGCATCATATCAAATGGGAAGCGTAAAATAAGACTTACCTTGCATTTTCCAGAATTGCTACGCCTAATAAGACTTAAAATTAAAAATGTACCAAAGCGGCTTCACCCAACGGCGGATCCCCCAGCTGACCTGGATCTGCCGGGAGGTGAGGTGAGCAAGGACAAGTTAGTTAGTCGGAGAGGAAACACACAAGAAATACATACATACCTGGTATCTATAACTGGTAAAAAAGAAAGAAAGATTTTGATTTTGTCTGCTTTGCCTTGCCGAGGATGAAGAAGAAGGGAATGCCTACTTTTAAGCAGTACTACTACACTAATTTGGGTTAGGTTCAATCATTCCGATTTCTTCAGTTTTCTCAGGTGGTGTTTTCTTTATGGGCTATCGATTGGGATGTCAGTCAGTTTAATGGACGACTGTATAATTAAATTAACCCTTGGACTAAAAAATTATTTACTATAGCAAGTTGTTTATATTATATGACCGTTAGTGATTGCTTGAAATTAAACTGTCAATCATATAGTTAAAACATTTTTTTATCAAGTTGGACCCTTCTGACCTCATTTAGTACAAGTTTGAAGTCGATGGTGTGTCACTGTGTGTTCCTGAACCCATAAAAAATATGGATAGAAATTATGAACACCTTTCTAGTTATGGCGTTAAACATTGTACTAGCTCTATTTGGTATATTAATTGATGGATGGAATAAGTTTCATTTTGATCAATTTGAAATATTATTTGATGGATTAAAGTTTCATTTTCATGATTATCATCTGATAACAACGGTCTTTCAAAAATGTTAGGTGCTATTTTAGATGAAAATGAAAACCTTACAAAGAATGGAGGAATTCAAATATTTTAGAATCACTAATTATTTGAATTTCAGTTAAAGTTTAAATGAAGCGTTAAGGAATTTCATATTACAAGGTTTTGAAATTTTAATCCACCTGCTCATCATCTTTTTCCATTCCAATGAACACAAGTGGTCTTCATAAAATAGTTATCCAGCTCATCAAATCACTCGGTGACATTGTCTTTCAAATGCGGCAACAAAATAAAATAATGTTTAGTGGCAAATAGAGTTAGTTAGCGAACAAAGCACTGACATGTAACAACACGGGATTAACTAGCTACCTTTAGTTAAACTATTTTGTTTGATTTCCATGATTCGATTAATATTCTTATTTTGCCAGAGTCTTGTTATCTATGGTTTTGATATTTATTCATGCGACTTCAATGTCTTGCTTATCAAGAAATAGCATCTTAGAAAATGAGTGCTTTACTCACTAGTTGCGAGAGTTCACCTAACTTGAATAAGGGTTCGTGATTGTTCGGATTATTGATGATTTCATTAGGAGAACTAGAATCGCAATAAAGATGATGAATCCTTATAAGATTGAAAGCCGTCACAACTATTTCAAAACATGAATGCTCCATTTTGATGGCATGAAGGAGTAGGTCTGCGAGAACAGCTTGAACATGGAGCGTATGGAGGAGATTCTCAAGAAAATATTTAGAAAGAAATCCAATGGGTTTTCATTGAGTTCATCAACCCATGAGCCTACAAATTCGGACCTGGGACTAAGAAACCTTGTCAACATGATGACCAAGGGGATTGAATTTCTCATACTTCACATTATGGTGGTGCTTATGTCTGGAGGAAAGCCAAACTATATTTTCTCACTTTTTTTATGGAATTGTTCGACTGATTGACATAGCCGAGAGAACCAATATTTTAATTGAATGATGTTGGGAAATTATAAAGTTCAGCTTCGAACCTTAGCACTTTGAATCCCGTTGAATGGTTGAGGTTCCGGGGGCTCAAATGCGCTGGAGTCATCAGGTGCTGCTTCTTCTGACCGGCTCGTATTAGCATGTACTTTCATACAGGTAGTAATTCTCCTGCTCCTACTGTCCAAAATAGTATGTCCAAAAAGGAACGTCAACATAGAGTCAGTGGATAAATCAGGTCTATCTGAAAACAATTGAAAAATCCTATAGTATGTTGAGAATATTGCAATGGTTTGTTTAAGAATAACTTAATACACTAGCTAAGATGGTACCATCTCTCATGTCAAACTAGTCGTAGTAATTAATCTTTGAAATTGTCAAATAATTTCAAGGGGATTACTAGTTAAGTCCATGATTGGCATCAGAGTGCCTATGTGGGAGCCTTCACTGGAAAAATGAAAAAGGATTACTCGATGAGGTTCGCGTGATCATTCCAAGACATATTTAAAAGTCGTATGTCCAAGGATGATCATCCGGTAACTATGCGACATATATGGTAGTCGGAGGTGGGGCGAAAGGTGCCATCTCTAGCTATAATGAGACCTTGCGGTACCCTTGCTCAAGACTTAAGTAATGCAAAACCTAGACCTATATCAACAACTTCTAAACTTTGATTATGTGGAAGTGCAACTTTCACCATAGATCTTCTCTGTATATAAGTACTCAACTATATGTATCTTGCCCCTAGGATTGATAACCAAAATTAGCCACCACAAAACTATGTTCATCCAGATACTTGTTTGAGGTTTTCTTCACTGCAATGCACACATTTCTAGGAAATTCAATTTCACAGTTCTCCCATTCAATCAATGTACAGTGGATACCACAAACATCATGAAAGAAGATTGAAGTTAGATACTTTTTGCATGAAAGTGATCGATAACTTTATAGGCAAAATATTATAATTGTAAGATGAATCAATTTGAGCTTTGCCTCAAAGGCAATGCCATCTCCAATGATTCAAGTTCCATCAAGTAGGACCTTCCATCCATGGTAATTGTCATTTGGTTTTTTAGGTGACATTGTCGTTTAGTTAGGTCAAAACAATTTCATAGGCGAAAGAGTATTTTCCAAGTACATCAAAGTTTTAGGAATATAACTAATCAAAATCCAAATTTGCTTAGTGATCTTGCACAATCCAACCTATAGTGTGTACAAGCAATCTCAGTTTTAACGAATCTCTATTAAAAGGAATCAAGATTAACTCATGGTTTTATATTAATTGATGACCACTGTCAACCACACTATTTGTCTTTTGTACTTCAACTCGGCCTCTTCAACTCGGCCTCGAATGGCAACTTGTCAAAATATCGAACACTAATAGTTAATATCTAATCAATCAAATGCTTGAATCCATGCATGTAAATGATAGTGGGAGCATTGTGCAAGACTACCCGTAATGGGACTTAGTTGGTCTACATTAAAATTTCATTGTCATATTTGGAATAACAAATAAGACACATGTAAGAACGAATTAACTATAACGTATAGTTAATGGAAAACATAAATTTACGCTTAATACCTTGGTTAAAATATTATGTAAAACTCAACTTTGTCAACCATATCAAGTAATGACACAACTTCAACACAACATAAAAACAAAATGGAACTATAAATTTTCAATAACCGAAGTTAGATAATTACCATTTCACATGAGTTGTTCATTCCTTTCAAATGTAAAAGTCATGGCTTCGTTTAACCTTTCCTTCAAAATTATATCTCGCTTACGCAATAAACGAAAATTTAGGTGTGTAATTTGAAATGTCTAACGCATAAAACCTTTAAGTGTTTGTTTGTGAATTACATAATCCTTAGCTACTGAATGGGCTTTGAAATTATATGTTTTTCCATCATTTATGTTCTTGCGCTTAAAAACTCACTTGCACCCTATTCGCTTAAGGGTCATGTACATACAAGTCTCAAAGTGGGCTTTAAAAAACATTCATATTAGTACCCAGTGATACCAATCAATACTGTCTCGATGACAACTAATACTGTCTCGATCCCAACCGATAACATAAAAAACCCAACCAATACACGAAAAATCATGTAATGAAAATTTCCAACCAATATGTTGAAAATATCAACCGCCAATACTCTAGATAAAGTCCAACTAATACTAATAAAAATTAAATAAATACCGTAAAAAATCCAACCAACACCTCGTGAATCCCAACGAATACACCGAAAATCACAATCAATACTCCCGGATCCCAACCAATAATCGTTTTACATTCTTTTTTAGTGTATTCGCATTTTCCTAGAAAAAAATCAAACCAATACCACAGAAAACCCAACCAATGCACCGAAAATTTCAACCAATAATCTCATGATCCTAACCAATTCAGCTGTTTCGAGCGATTTTGAGGGATTCGGCTCGTTAACTCGCTTGAAAAATATGCAATGTAGATCTTGAACTATTTATATCGGCGATGATTATTACGGTGAAGACGACACGTTTCTCCGGATATTAGGGAGAAATAGAGTTGTTAAAAATGGGAAGAGATTAATATGAAAAAGAATTTAAGCCCTTCATTAACGTGGAAGACATTAAAAAAATGAGAGTTACATGTATGTAATTAACCCTTGAAGAGTAAAATTCATCCTTGTCTAAATTAATGCAATTCTGGGGCTGCCCCATTGAGTATGAACAAAACAAAAACTCTACTGACTTTAAATACATGATGCAATAGCACGTTACAACCTTGATGAAACAACATGTTTACATCAATACAAGGTATGATTGCGTGCGATACACGTGCAACCTTCTCGTCAGCGTACGGCAGGGGGAAATGTATGTAAATCTGTTTGTTTTCCTGAGTAGCCCACGACAGGAAACAATAAACGTACTGATTATGGACATATGAGCAAATGGCAGTGTCAGTTTTAGTTAGGGCTGGCAAACAAATCCGGTCTTTTGGATTTTGGTCAAATCCAATCTGGTCCAAATAGATATAGTCCACTTCCAATCCACTTTGTATCAAAATAAAACCGGATTTTGAAACTCCGTCTAAATCCGGATTCAATCCTGTTTCATTTGGTTTAATTTCATGCAGTAGAAGAACCTGCCGCTCTCTCTCAAAAATTTCTTGGACTGTTTGTTGCATGGTGAGGTTTGGTTTATAAATAATATTTTTTCTTTATCTTCTGCCATGATATATTTTGTTGTCCTGTCTAAATTTTTGGTACAGCATTTCCTTGTAAGTTCCTTTGTTGTAATCAAATGGCTCTTGGTTTCTGTCGCATTCATGAAAAAACATAGGTTGTTCATGAAGGTGCAAGTAAGCAAGCTTTGCTCTATTAGTTGAGTCTTAAATCTCTCAGCACTATTAATTATCATTTGCTGCCATAAATCTCTCAGTACTATAAGACTACCTAATGAGTTTTAACTAGATCATGAGCAATACTAATAACAGGTAGATATTAAAAGGTGGTTACTGTCGGATGCCCGGAGTTGGATGACTTTCTGCACTGGCTTCAGAGTTAAATTGACGGAGAGAGTTATTTATTCAATAAAAACGGGGCAAAATCCAGATTGAATCCGGATGAAATCCAACCACAGTGGATCCAGTTTGAATCCAAAACAACAGATGCAAATTGGACTAAGTCCGGATCTGATCCGGATTTCATAAATTGGATATGGATTGGATTGGACTTGTCTAATTGCCACCCCTACTCAATGGGTCATAGGAGCAAATAAAACATGTATTATGATATTAATGTGTACTTCTACTATGCAACAATTTAAATTTACCAGTATAAGTAAATGGGTGATATTGTGAACTGTCTTGTAGTATCAGAGCCATCCGAGGCTCTCTTTACTAGTTATTAATGAAGGAAGAATCAGGGGATAAATTTCCAGAATGTTAGGTTCAAATGCATCTTCTTTGGGTATTTGTCTCATATATATATATATGCATTTATCGGTATAATGGTACACGATAGTGGTTGTTTTAGATTGAATTTCGTGGTGCTAGTTCTACAGTAAGGAAAGTTGTTCTTACTTCTTATGCACCCTATATCTCACAAGTAAAATAAATGAAGTTCCATAGTTTTTGTTTTGGAGTTCTAATGTATATTCTGTGGATAGAAGGATCCGTTTGTGGTTAGAACAACCTCCATCAATTGTAGATAGTAAAACTAATGGTAAGAGAGAGTAACATAAAGCCATTAATGAAGTATGACTCGATGATTGATGTTTTTTCATAATTAACTGTTCTTTTTTTTTTTGGTTGTTGTTAGGCTGATCTTTCAAAAGCTGACCGTCAAAAGACACCCTGGCTCTTTGCACTCCTCCATGTTCCATGGTATAACAGTAACAAGGCTCAGCAATGTGAAGGTGATGACATGATCGAATCCATGGCTCCATGCTGCTGGTGTCGATGTGGTGTTTTCTGGCCACGTTCATGCCTATGAGCGCTCGGTATGCTTTTACCGCAAAGCTTGATTTTTTACTGGTAATCTTTGGTTGACTCTTTGATCAATTGATTTTTGACGTCTTTTAATGCGACAGACCCGCGTTTTTAACGGTAAGAGGGATCCTTGTGGAGCTGTTCACATAACAATTGGTGACGGAGGAAATAGAGAAGGTTTAGCACACAGGTTAGTTCTATCCACGTCATAATTGGAGTTACAATGGCTGGGGAAGAAAAAAAAAATCCCGAAATAACCTAATTGATTGAAGTAAATTGCATAAAGTGTTTGCAATTTCTTTTGCATACTAGCCTGTAGCCTAGTACAAGCAAAAGAAGGGACTTTAGCATTTATGAAGATGAGTTCTAGTTCTTTTCACTCAAATTAAACATCCACACAACTATAATTGAAGCTTTCTCAATATATATATACGATGAATCAGAATGATACTATAGGAAAATTATTAAAATGGGTATTCGAATAATAGACTATTATCGTATAAACGGGATAGTACAACTTGAAAACTAAAATCTTTACAAAACTATTAAGACATACTCGTGCTTTGAAATAGGGTTTTATTTCGAAATATGATGGATATAGTTTAGTGACATTGAGCAACTTGACTTGGCTCAAATTCCTTCCTCGAGTGGTCCGTACGTACCAGTATTTGTTTATATATAGGCGAGCAATGACTTTCTATGAATTAACACCAAATATGTAAACTTGCTTTATCTTGAAGCTCTCTTTCGTGTTTTGATATAACGTCATATATTGTCAATCAAATCTTCTACAATCTAAATTT
>JAYMSH010000510.1:0-10828 GCA_036897905.1 Aragoa cleefii | reverse complement strand
TGGTGTGGTTGCAGAGTTTTAACTAAAATTCCTTTTTCGTTAGGTAGGCTCTACAAAGTGCCAATATTTGTTGGATCAAGTCATACGACTTTGGGTTGGGAAGGGGTTGTTCACCATTTGTTCAAAATGATCTTCGAACCGTTGGATGTTCGACACATGGTATGAATATTCGATAGTTCTCAAACCAAGTTATAACGGATGTGGAGAAAAAGTAACTTTCACGTTTTACATTTGTAATCCTCTCTTTTCTAACAAGCGTGTTTCATAGATTTTGGTGAACTACCAAATGTTTATGCATATAAGTTAGGTCCTAAAAGCGACTGAAATCGGACATCATGATGCACCGGCGTGCATGTTTACTCATACATTCATTCTCCCACGTTTGGGAAATTGCATAAGCACCATTTTACGACCTTTCTATTGTCAATGGAAATAGATTATAAGAGTTAAATATCTGGAAATTATCATAACATCTTTGTAACGTATCATGGTAGATCAATGAAAATTTATGATATGATTCATTATCTGCTTCTGTTAATTTAAATGGATTATGATAATCCGAGCTAAATTTATTTAAGTGAATTGATCTGAACTTATTACTATATTTTCAGTTGAACCGGAAAAAGCTTTAGTAGTCCAAACATGAGTTCATGTGTGTAACAACTCATGCATAAGGAGTTCTTGTGCAATTTACCCCATGCTTATTGATTGCAGATTAGCAAGGCTATTTCCTTGTTGGGCCTAGATTTTGTAAGTACTTCCTGAGTTGGAGGCAGATCTTGGGCTTTTACTGGCCACTTTTTTGACAGTCTAGACGGATGTTCTATCTCGCTCTTGATTTTTATAACCGCCCTTCCATCTCTAAATCACGTTACAGGCAAAACACTCGGAATAATGTTTGATAGATTGTACTCAATGTGAATCAGAAATGCGAAAAGGTACGAGACGTCAGGAAATGTGTTTGACACAGTGGGTGGGCACCGTGGCATATTAGGGTAACGGATCGATATGCGTAATCCAAGAACAAACCAAATCAAACCAAACCAAACTTATCTAAAATCCCGCACGTAGACAGGATATGTGGAATAAGATGTATGCAGTCATATAAAAAAAATACTTCTTCAGAAAGAGACCTCCGACTCACCAAATTTTTTTTTTTTTTACGAAATAAGACACCAATGAATCTATTCAAATGTTGTAGACAAGGAAAAGATCATATTTTGTGTGGAATAGGACGTGCATCAGGTGATAAAAGGACTTTTATGTTAGTGTTCGGTTCCTCACTGTTTATGTAACTTAATTTAGTCTTTTTCCAGACAAACAAGATCGTATCGTATTTGTTGAATGTTTCAAAACGAAGTACTGTTAGGATACTCGGATGATTCTTATCACCTCAGTCTTCATAGACCATGTCAAACAATGTTTTTTTTAAGCTCGACGGTCCTCATTAATATGTAGGAAAAATAAAACTCATAAAAAGTATATTGTTGTCTTTAATGATTCTTCTACCAGAATTTCTTTTCTATACATTCATCATTCGAGACGCATCGAATCACTTGAGCTTAACACAGCTCGAACACAGTACACCATTCGAGACGCATCGAATCAATTATCACTTGAGCCAACAAATGCCACCTAATTTCCCCAGATAAATATTTTCATTGAAAAATTGTACAAAAATAATATCCAAAATAGCACCGAAATTCCATTCTCAACATCCAGTCTTTCCAGGAAACTCGCATTTCAGCGACATCGTCTTCTGAACTAATCCGACAACAATTCACGGGGGACCTTAAAATTCTTCTGTCCAAAAGCAAAACTACATAAGCTAATTAATTCAAGTCCAAATATTTCCAAAAAACAAAAAAACAAAACTTCCCCACCCTACAAGATATAGTCAGGGGCGGACTCGGACTCAGTCCATGATTTGAATTGGACTCCAGTCTTGTGTCATAAAAAAATTATAGTATAAATTTCGATATTATTTTCGAATAGCCAGAATCTAAATATAAGTTTCTTTATATTTTTTTTTATTTTTTCAAGTAAATCCGGAGTGTTTAGAATTTTTAGGTCCGGCCGGGCTACAGTGTGCAAATAACTTTTGTCTGATCACTAGTTATATCTTATTTCTTGAATTCTTGATCCATATCACAATAATAGTCGATTATCATAATCGCGCCCTTAATTATTATTATAATCATCGACGCGTTTACACCTGTAGCATAAATAATCTTTATAATTATTCTTAACTATAGATTCTCCTTGCAGAATTAGGCTAAGTATCACAAGAACAATCATCCATTCAGAACTAAAGAACATCAACATGAACTGGATTCTCACTTCCTTAACCAATCTCATTTTCTTGTTTCATCTTATAAACGCTCAGCAGAATTACTCGGGAAATGCAGTCTTGGATTGTATCAACAAAACCAATGAAGCAAAGCCATCAGACTCTTTTCTCTACAAATGTAATGGGAAGCACTTCACCTGCACAGCTTTTCTCATCTTCACATCCAAGTTCCCATACAACACAGTTCCCTCCATTGCCGCACTTATTTCATCCGACCAAGCTGAAATCGCAAGAATCAACAGTGTCACACGGTTCACAGTTTTACCACCCGAACAAGAAGTCATCGTTCCAGTCACCTGCTCTTGTTCGGGTCAGTACTACGAATCCAGCACAAGGTACGAGGTACCAACTGCGGATGAAACCTACTACACAATCGCAAACAGCACGTATCAGGGATTGTCGACTTGCAGTTCGCTTGGTCGTGCCAATGGTTACTCGGAGTCCGGTTTTCCAACCGGACATGGGTTGCAGGTCCCACTTCGCTGTGCTTGCCCGACAAGCGGACAAGCTGCAAAAGGAACGAAGTACCTTACGACTTACCCGATTCATCCAGGTGACACGCTCTATGCTTTGGGTCAATGATTCAACATCGGTGTAAAGAGCATAAGCGAAGTTAATGGTTTATCGGACGAGTATAACAGCATTTATCCTTTCACAACAATTCTAATCCCACTACCAAGTGAATCCTCAAGTTCACAAACTGTAATTCGTAGTTATAAACCGGTTGCATTACCCAAACCTGCTGCTGTCGCTCAAAAAAGAAGAGCAAAGAGACTTTTACTTGCCGTTGCTATGGCTGCAGTCGCCTTTTCTGTGATAATCATGGTTGTTCTAGCCCTTATCTTGCTTTTTTCACAAGAAAAGAACACCGGTACAAGAAGGTAGATGGAGAAATTCAAAGATACCTTCTCCAGAAGAATTAATTGTTGAAATTGCAAAACTTGATCACGCACTTATAATATTCAAATTTGCGGAAATCAAGAAAGCAACAAGAAATTTCGGATCCAAGAACAGGATAAACGGTTGTGTGCCGAGGAACTTTCAGCAAAGAAGTTTTGGCAGTTAAGAAGGTCCAAGCAAACGTGCAAAATGAAGTCAGTATGCTGTATCAGATCAATCACTCCAATATACTAAAACTTCGCGGCTATTGCGAACACGAAGAGAACTCGTACCTGGTGTATGAGTACATGAAGAATGGCTCGCTCCAGGAATGGCTGACAAAAAGAGGATCCAAAGACATCAAGAGCTGGAAGAAACGAGTCCAGATAGCGCTTGATGTTGCGAATGGGCTACTCTATCTCCATTATTACACGAAACCTGGGTATTTCCATAACAATATAAGCAGCAGCAACATTATTCTTGACTGCAATATGCGAGAAAAGATTGCAAATTTCAGTATTGCAACAATAGTAGAAACCGAGTGTGTTGATACAAGTCCAGTTACTGCCAAGGCTGATGTATTTGCCTTTGGAGTTGTACTGTTGGAACTAATAGTAGGCAGATACAAAGATTTTGCACATGAAGGTGGGAGAAAGCTACTTTCAAGTGTTATTATGAGAAGTCAAAATGCAGAAGCTGACCTACTTACCTTGATCGAGCCTCACCTTGCTGGAGCTGGAGGGATGAAATGTGCGACCGTTTGAGCTGCTTGTCACAAGATCCAGCAGAACAGCCAAGTATGATTGAGATAGTAACAGATCTTCTGAAACTGCAATATCATCTACAAAAAGCAATTGCAGTAGACATTTCATAGATTGTATAGGAACCTGCTGGTGTTGAGCTGGCTTCTCAGTAGTTCATAGCTTAACATGCATTCGTTTTAGCACGAAAGTAAAATTGTTGTATGCAACATAAGCCGAAACTAACAATATCCACATTGAGGATGTGTGCAAGGAATGCTTTCGTGTATACGAATATATAATTTTTCTCAGTACATTGAAGGGGGGGAAATAGGTGTACAAAAGACTCCCCAGACCGAATCTGGCAACTTCTATACTGACGCACTATTTCCAATAAATCGCCTACAGCATAATAAAAAGGATAAAAATGAAAAAAATGAACGTAGAAAAAGTAAGGAACGGAGAAACAGGAATAAGTGGTGATATGTTCGCTGAGTTTCGGATCAGGTTCACACAGGAAAGCTTCCAGTCTCCCGTATGTGATCGAGAGTCCTTTGTAAACCGTACTTGAGCACTGCCTGGTTACCAGCTCGAAAACCATTTCCATATATAAGCGAAGTATCTGTTGCAATCTGGTGTTTAAAGAACACACTAAGTTTCTTCTCGAATGGAGATCTTGGACCCTGCCTTGATGATGTGAAGGCCGAGGAAGAAGATGAGGTTGATGGACTGTCATGGTCAGACATTGTCAAAATTTGAGATTCCAACCACATACTGGCGAGCACTTGACAGATTCCTTCTTCAACATCTTGTCTCAAAGTTCGATAACCTTTCAAACACAGTGAAATTTTTATCAGTAAAATGAACATTGGAAAAGGGATATATAATGGAAGGATGGAAAGTAGAATCAAGTTAGAAGTTAAAAAAAGAATTTCACAAAGTTCATACTTGTCTGAAAAGAGACATGCCGGATTTTGAACACTTGGATCAACTTCGATAAAATTTACCGACTCAACTTCTGAGTTGATCATTGGTTGTTTCAGAATACGTTTTGAAATTAACTCACTTTGTTTGCAAACTTGATTCTCCTACTAAAGATGAATACACAACTGCACACATATTTTCTTCTACTCTTTTCACTCTTACGCATGTTGACACATTAAAGACATGATTTGACATCCTTACACCTACTTTTGCACCTTGCTCTTCCAGTATCCAACATATTCAAATTCTGCTTTTTACATATCAAACACCAGTGAACACATTGTAACACATAACTTACTTTATGAACCAAACCAACAAAATTACCAATGCTGATAAACATTTTAGACCAAAATATTTCTAAATGAAAGAGCTAAAGGGATCTAATTACTTTGATATTCTTAGAACTAAAGCATACATATTTTTTACGTGGAGGACTTCATCCCTTTTTATTTACACATAAACAAGTTTCTTAGAAATTAACTCCTTATCTACTTTCTGATAGAAAGTTGTTCTCAGACCCTTTAGGGGGGTTATATGCAAAATAAATGGTAAGAATTGTGAAAGTACCATTAAGTCGCAGCCAAGCATGCATCATCTCATGAGCCAATGTCGATCCAGTCAGCAACCTGAACGCAATGCACAATTAAAACAAAATGTTTAATTAGATATGAAAACTAATCTATACTTTAAGGAAGCTTGAAAAAACCTATGAAGTAAATGAAAACCTTGGAAGACCATATAAAATGAGGATTGCAGTCACTTCACAGTGGCGTGTTAATTTAAAAGGCTGCGTTCTCATGCCCGTGGCTCGACTTCCTGATCCTATCCTCGGTCGCCTAAACACCTGATTAAAAACCCAGATGAAATTGAAAAACTAAGCCGAAAGCAAATAAAAATACAAATTGCATTTTTCCCAGGAAAGATTGGAAAAAGTAAACTCAGTAACATAAAGTCCTCACAGTGCTGACTGTTCGTTCCTCAGACATACAGAGACCTCGAGTTTCAGGCATATGGTGGTGACCCTAGCCAGAAAAGATCGAAGAGAGTTAATAATTAAAATCCTTTAGAAGCTTCACTAATCTTTCAGAGGAATCGAAGTAACGTTTCCATTCTTGTTACTCACATGTCTTTCTCCACCCATTGCCTCATTCAATGCCTGCCTCTCAACCAAAAGTAACGGAACTTGTTGCGACACTTTCATATTTAATCCTTCAAAGAAGTCTTGTATATCGAGGAAAAGGGGCTGACACTCAGCAGTATCCATAATTGCTGAGTCCAGACACTCTAAGCAGAGCTTTCGCCCATCATTAAGCTCAGCAAATCTTCCATCCCATGACTGGACAAAGCAAAATGTCCACATTAATTGTCAGGGAGCACTCTGATCAAAATGTCTCTAAGTTTATTAGAAGCAAAGTGAGGTTGAGCAGGGACTTTCCCACTTACCTCCATCCGCTCGCAGCTACAACAACGGGAAGTTCCATCATGCTCATGACCCGGACAATATTTCTGGGACCAAAATGGATGAGCCCTATATTCAATAAGACCAGCTGCATTTGTCGGAATCTGTGAATCAGAGGGAAAAAGAAGTTAACCTTCCTGAAGAATCAAAATAAAGACTTGCATATATTTCTTCAATGGGAAAATGGAAAAAAGAAAAAGAAAAAAAGTATGGACTGCCACAAATTTGTCTATACTAATTGAAATTAACAGGTCACTCTCCATATCCCTTTCCCACCTGGAAGTATTTTTCCAATCTCTACCCTAACTTCATTATTACGCAAAAGCATATCAGAATAGCTAGGGACATCCTAGTCTATTATGTTAAATTTATTACTTGTGGTCTTTGAATTGGCGAGGAAAAGGACTCACCTAATTTCTAACAAGTATTAGATGGGTAACTTCTTACTTGCAGGTCATGTATGCCTTAACTCCTAGCATTATTTTGATGCTAATATGGAATGATCTTCATGAGTTATTTTCCTTCACGACTGAATTGTTTTCTCCTTATGCGGTTTGCTTGTTTCTTGTTGCCTATGTAAGCCCATAACTGTCAGATGACACTTTCTAAGATCCCAAATATTTATTGTCAACATTAATAGCTAAAATGCACTCACTACAAATTATAAAATATGAAAAAGGTATAATGTCATATCCACACTCGCAGAAATGAAACTTTAGCGAAGAAACATTTAGAGACTACGAACTTGACGTCCAAAAAACACTCACAAAGTGTTTGCAGACATCACATTTTGGATGATAAGACTCCTTGTAGCAAGTTTTATGATACGGGTAATTGCCAGACATGGAAAACTGCAGAACACAGATGCCAATTGTTATTACAATATTCAAAAGTATACATCCATATCACAAATATGAGTATTGAGATACTGGAATAAAAACTATTCAGTGCACAGGATTAATAATGTTAGGAAGCACTCTGTTCAGTGAAAAGAAACCAGAACCAGTCCAGCTTAGCTGTTGTTGACTTGCTGTATTTTCAACTTTCTTAAGTACATGCATCAATTCATCACTTAAGCACAACATTAGAAAGAACTATGGGATTCGATGTTACTCTCTAAGCATATATTTCTGAATTTACAAATGTAACTGAGAGGGCAAGCCTTGACACGACAGTCATTTGCTCTGCTGCTGACCTGTTGAACACAGATCCGAGCCTAGAAACAGCCTCCGCAAAATTGCATCAATAAGGTCTCGGACAGCATGCCTACCCTCCCTCTCCCCCCCGGCAGAATCCCACTCCGACATAGCTAATTTTTGGGGAATTACATCAATGATTTTTTGTTTTTTTTACATCAATGATTTTTGTGATTGAGCTTTCCAATTACAAATGTGTATGCGTTTCTGTGGATTAAATATTCTGCAGGTAATCCATGTAATATATAAAGTACTCACTTATATGCCAGAGGGAGATAACAAAGTCGATGATTACTGGAGATGTTATATATCAAGTCCTAGCCTCAGTTACAAAGACAAGTTTTATAACTTTTAAGTCTCAACCGTTTGACTTGTTTCAAGTGTTTTACTTCCATGGAACTGTAATATTCACTTGAGCATAGGGAAAAGGTACAAAGGGCGGTAAATCATCATACCTCATAATCAGTTATTGGTTGTTTGCATCCATGGCATCTAAAGCATTCTGGACGCCAAACGCCATTCATACAGCTCAAGAACCTTCCATGAGCAATCTCTCTGTTACAACCGGCACAAATCCTAGAAAGCAAAAATCAGAATAGAAAGATAAGCACATCTTATATTGTCGTACAGTAATTTGTGATTTGCACACAAAAGATGTCAAAGAAAAAGGGTTCACTTTATCATAATCATAATGATTTTAATGGAAGTTTAAGAAGCAAAATTGGCATTTTTATCAATTAGTATCTTCCAAGACAAAAGCAAAATTTAGACTACGAATCTGGCTACGTTTATTCCGTAAAAGCCTTTTAAAATGAACTTCAACAGAGGAAAAAGAAGATAGGGAACAAAAACAGTATCCAGTGATCTTTAATCTGTTATCAAGAGTATGCACCTGAAGCTTGCAGAATAGGGATAATTAATAGGTTGGTAAAGGTTATCATTTGCTGGACCATATCCATGTCCATACCCATATCCGTATCCATGTCCATATCCATATCCGTATCCATGTCCGTTTCCAATACCAGTCTCATTTCTACTTTGGGGCTCTTGTGGAGACTCAACATTCAAACTTTCTTGAAGAGCTCTGGCCAGTAGTTCATCCTCTTCCAATTGGGGTTGACTGTTTACTGCACAATATATACATATATAAAAGTTACTCTCAATTAATATCAGAAAATACCGAGCACAGAAAATAAAGTGATGAGTAAATCAGGATATTGTTAGAAATTATCAGATGAACTTAAATCGTTGAAAAAAGATTGACATCAAACAGCATATAAACGATGGCCCTGATTAAAGTATAGATCATCTGGCACTAATTAAAATACATAAGCAAACAGCTGTAGAACTCACAAGTAGAAGTCTGTCCTCTCTGCTCTTCTTCAGAAAGAGATGAAGCAATAGCATGGTCTATATCTTCAATCTCTGACCACGGATCCTGTGCCAATATTGACTCATAATTAGCAATTTACGGAAGAAGATCGCAAGTTGGGTTACGAATTACCATCAAGATGCGTCCTTGTTTTCAATAGTTATATTATTAGAAGATTAAAGGAAATTAATAATTAAGTTCCTGACAAATCAATTCGAGGCCTTTCATATCTGATGAATTACTTAATCATAGAATTAAGATCGTGTCTTCTTATATCTTGACTTGAATCAGCATTACTATGAAAAAATGGAGTTGGAATCTCTGAGGTTACCGTCAGAAATAAGACCATTCAGTAAAGCATGTTACAGTCGTTCATATAGATTCAGGTAAACAAATAAAATTTCTTGTAGCAATACTTCTCATGATTTATCGACATTAAGAAGGATTGCGAGCAATTGTTCCCATTAGGAGAAAGACATAGAAACGAGGAGCAATGAGTCACTACCCAGGAAGTGGAAGGTTGGTTCTCCACTGCATCAGTTCCGTATCTCAAATCATAATGGCCTTCTGAAGTTCTATGATCCGAAGTTTTAAAAATTTTACTTAGCCAGCCCATTAGCTGATCAGTAAGCACATAGTAAATGCCGCTTCACCTGTAAAAAGCACTTGAGTAGTCAATAAAGTAAAGACACGGTACTTTAAGATGGTTATGTTAGATTAGATTATGTTGCAACACTACATTATCTTCGAAAGATGCACAATAAATTTATATCTCCAGAATAAGAGGCAGATATACTTTTCCATTCTAGTCTATCTGCATAACTTACCTTCACAATGAATGTATAAAGGAAAAAAAAAAAGAAAAAAGAAGAAGAAGCTCCTAGTCGGGTTAATGAGGTCTGCCGGACCGACATTATGTAGGAGAATTTGATTATCCGATTTGTTTGCGCATTTCAATCTGCTATTCGAGTTATAACAACAGCTAAGTAACAACTAAACCAACACATTACAATAGCAACTTATCTTGAGATATGAACAATTTAAATTATATAAAAGAAACAGAAAATTCAAGCAACAATGATTTCCAAATGCATCATATTAATTTTCCGGTGGAATCGAATTACGATCACGAAGAGCAACTAGGCATCAAATACAGAACCAATTTCAGCAGCAATCAGAGCTCAAATGCAAATAGATATCAAACACAACAAAATAGCATATTGGCAAAACAAGAAACAACAATCAAGCTGCAAGCAAAGCAGTAACATGATCATTAACTCAATTTGGCTTACCTTAAAATTTGGATCGAACCCACAAATATAATGATCGGCAACAATTGAAGGGATTATGAGCTGAACCCAGAAGAAAAGAAAGAATCTTTGAAGCAGAAAATCACAAACTCAACCTTTCAAAAAATCAGGTCTTTAATCAGGATTATAAATACCCAGAAATCTAGAATGAATCAATAGAGCTTAATTAACAAGAAACCAAAAAAGAACAAATATCTTGTGAGCAACTCGTCGCGTGTAATTAAATACTGTACATGAACCCAAATTCTTGAATTTTAATGCGAAGGATTTGGAAAGAGTCAAACCGATGACTAATGAACGTTTGACTGTAAGAAAAATCAAACGCGGGCGAAAAAAATGATTTGAGCTTCTTTAATGGAATATTGGATAGAAGAAGAAAAACTGAGAATGAATTGAATGATTTATATATGTCACGTGGGCCTAATTGATTCCATTTTCCTTTTCTTTTTCACCTCTTTTGTTTGCTTTAAAGAGAAGTACATGGAAAAAGCTTACGTGAAAAAATGAATAAAAAAAATACTCTCACGGTTCGTAAAAC
>JAYMSH010000509.1:0-10832 GCA_036897905.1 Aragoa cleefii | reverse complement strand
TGGCATAAAATGGATACTGACCTCACCCCTCTATTTAACGGCTGCTCGCCTCTCATTTCCACCAACCAAAATCTATGATACCCTCAATATAACTCTCTCTCTCTCTCTCTCTCCAAAGATTTTATTCAACCAAATTCTAAAATAACTTTTCATTTCTCAATGGACAATGCAAACAAGGAAAAGTTGAAGTTGCTGTGATATACAGGGAGTGCCTCCATAATTGTGCGGTGAGTTCGTTGAACTATATAGTTGATGGGTGTGGTCGGTCAATTCCATGGCCAAAGGTGGCGATGGAATTTGATGATTGCAGTTGTGTCTGCTCTCCAAATTTGTATGATTGCTATGGGCAATTAGATTTAGTCTTTTGCGCTATGATTTGGTCTTTTTTATTTCTTTTTAATAATGAGTAATAGTGGATGATTTCAATATTACTACATATTCTCTAATTATTTTTGTTATCTTCTTCGGTTTGTGAGTTTATTAGATCTTGTTGCGATGTTCGTCACGAAAATTCCCACGGAAACTTTTAATAGGAACGGATGAATATTTATTTATTACTTCTTGGTGAGCTTATTATATGCATGTAGCGATGCAACTCTCCACGTTAAATACCTGCAATTTCTATACGTTCCAAGATATTCCTTTTCATTCCCCCACAAACACCATATACAATTTCAGCCAAGTTAATATGATTATTTAGAGCCCTATGTTTGCTCCACATTTGCACGAAAAGGTTCAGATCAAGTAAATGAAATTGGAATGAAGATGACGGACCAAATCGTCCATCGGCCATTTTACATGAGTAGAAATATAGAGTAGAACTGCACTTTCGCCTTCTTCGTTCCAGAAACGCATTTATGTACATCTTTCCTTCCACATGCTTCACCCAGTAAACATTTGTTATAGTCATCATTCCATACAGTTCGATATTCTTATAAACAGGACATGTTAACTATATACAACCTCCTAAAGCTGCGTTATATTGTTGGGAAAATGCCGGTGCTTTTCTTGATCTTGCACTCTCACGCACAACTTCATGAAGTATTGCCATGTAGATCAGACCAAGACCAAAATATTGTATTCCATGTTGGTAACATGCGGTTTGTATGAACAGCAACAACTGATCTCATCATAGTGTTTCTTGCTGGTGAGGTTTGATGGATAGAAGAGATAGCACTTTTAACCTAGGATGCAGGACAGGGGAAAACAGAGTAATCAGTGGCTTCGAAAGTATTATATGTATTAGAAAGGGTGTCAGATGCACCCAACAACGCGAAAACACGAAGCAGCCAGAGATGAACAAAACAATGTGTTCAAGAAACAGGGAAGAGTTGTGTGCAAGGAACAGATCAATGTTCACCAATTTTTCCACGAATAAAAGCCCGGCCACTTAAATTCAGTGAAGGGTACTTTTTTGTCTTCCTTTCCTTATGCTCTTTAACTCTGAATTATATTTATGCATCTATGTATAATGACGTCATTTTATATACTTGCTAACAATTACGTTTACAAAATGCACCTGTGAGACAGGCACATCATCCACCTTTGTTAAAAACTATTATGTTTACGATCAAATATAATTTACTGCACAATATGCTCATACCAAATAACTCAGGTCCTAAGTCTCGGGGGAAGGAAAAAGAAAAAAAGAAGAAGAAAGAAAGCAAAACAGAGAGCAGACAATTTAGATTCTTTAATAGCTTATGGAATCAGATTCATAAGCAAAGA
This sequence comes from Aragoa cleefii, assembly GCA_036897905.1. Classification (NCBI taxonomy): domain Eukaryota; kingdom Viridiplantae; phylum Streptophyta; class Magnoliopsida; order Lamiales; family Plantaginaceae; genus Aragoa; species Aragoa cleefii. The sequence continues at coordinate 9,104 of JAYMSH010000509.1, read as the reverse complement.
GGTCGATGTTTTTATTTCCAAACACACAACAAATACACCAGCAAGGTACGAGTCAATGACTTACGATAGGTAATCAGCAGAAACAAGTATTGGAATCCTTCCCAGTCCTGTGCCTTTCCATTTGTTTCTCTGAGAAGCAACGACTTTGTCGACTTCTGACCCAGTAGCAGTCAGAACAAACTAGAAAAAGGAAGTGATACTAACATTAGCTAGAGGCAAATTTGTAGGTTAGAGAAAACAAATAGAGTACAAATAGGAATGCAGTCGACATGTAGGAAATGGTTGAACATAAAACACATGTATTCCTTCATGTGATCATATATTCATATGCAAGGATAGCATGGCCTTGGTACAGTATTCGAAGTATAAAGCCGGTAAAAATCTGACACTCCGCATCCTACATCAATGTCAACATGATAACTTCCAGTCTAGTATTTAGACACCTTTCTTACTTCCAGTCCAAAATAAATAGACTGGAATAATAAATAATGCAGGTAGTACCGAATAGGAAAGCAAGCAACAAATGGGTCGAGTATTTGATTTGAAAAGTGAGGAGCAGCACTTACTAATGGATACAGTATGGCCATAACACCGTAGCTAACAAGGGGAGAGCAAAAGAACACTGACAGAACACATGGGCTACCAGAAAAAATAGAATCATGTATCGAGCATGGTTAGCTACTGCAGATTGAAGCTCCGACTTAGAAATGTATAGTCCTTGAAAATCATAAAACCTCAGGATATTTGGTCATATATTCTTACCAAAACCAGCGAAAAATTGCCAGTTAGATTCGAAGAAGTCCAGCCTTTTGTCCAAACTCAAACCCGAATAATTCCATTTGTACCTTAAAATGAGAGGAAGTGTCAGCTAACACTTGTTTAGCCAAAGCATATACAGAAGGAAAGACGAGCATGTACATCACCACTCACTCGAAACAATAGTAAGCGTACATCCATGAGAGGAGCAAAAAGTTGAGTGACTTGCCAATGTAAGGGACGAAGCCAGTAACATATACCTGCAAACAACAGGCCACTGAATAATCTAAATAAAATGAAACTGTGATTTAATGATACAGGGGTAAAAAGTGATGCATTTTTTACCTCTAGAAAGAAGAAACTCAACAGGATAACTGAATAGATCTGCTCAGATATAGCGATCATTACACTGCAAATTAATTGAATAAAAATGTAGCAGAAGTGTTACGTGCATTATGCAAAATGTTAAACTTACAACAATACATCACTCAAAAGCAACTAGCGGTCACGAAATAAACTACATGGCACGATTTGTGACATACCTTCAAGGTCAGTAGGTTTATCACTATCACTTGTGTCCGGTGTTGGCTGTGATGCAGGTGAATCCTTTTTCGCAGCTAATTTTGAACGAGCTGACCCGTAATTCTCTATTGCGAAAAAACCATATTTTGCAATGTCGTTGTATCTGCGTTGAAATATAAGACCCGATGATATAAACACCATCCAGAATGTATATCATAAGCTAAAAAATGCTTCGCATAAGGGAAGTATTAGAACATTAACTGTTAGAATTCGTTGAGCATTTGAATTTTCTATGGCATTAGCCTCTATGGGTACAAGGGCTGAAGCCTTCAAAGAACCCAAAGTGTTTCTTTAAGTTTTTCACAACTTTATCTATTACAGACGGCATAGCTAACCGTCAAAACTTTACAGTTTCAGTGATCCATATAATCACAAAGAGATGATCAATTTCACTTGATACGGTGAGATTTACTCCAAATTGTTGCATCAAGTTTAAGAACACACTAGAAGGATAGTTTTCGGATAGGGCATAAGGATAGTTTAAGGAAAAACAGAAAAAATCTGAATCATCCACTATGTTCTAGCTTTCAAAGGCATAAGGATAGTTTTCAAATCAGCCAGGGTCATCAATAAAACCAAAAAGAAAATGAACGTAAACACGCGAAGGAAGTGAACCAGTATATAAACAAAGGAAGAAAAGGACAACTTAGATGAAGGGGGGAGAACAGAAATTACCAGATGGTGCTTAGAATAAAGCTGAATGTGTACATAGGGTAAAACCAGAATACCTGCAGAGACATACGTAAATTCATTGAAAAGTGAAACAAAATAGTCGCATGTTTACAGCACTAGATTTCTCATGAATCAAATTCAAAGCTCTTTTGAAAGGTGCTAGCAAAAACAAACAAGTTAAGTGATGAAATTGGTCTCTAGAATGATATCTAAAAGAAAAGAAAAGAAAAATACAAAACTTGATGGACATAACTTTGTTATTCATAGAGGATATCGTTCTGGATTTTTGTAGCTATTATCACGTGTTTTCTATCTCCTGGCTATACTGATTAAGAAAGAATACTTATACAGAAGATCACTTCAATCTCAAGGATGAAGCTTCAAAACTAGTCTACAAGTGCAGATCATGGAGATATTGAAACAATTAATCAACGGATAAAGCAACATTGCAGCTGAAATTCTTTCTTTGAGGACAGAACTAAATTCAAAATTGCAGAAACAAGAAAGAATGATAGTAAAATCTCAAAGACAGTGGACCCTGCCGTTTACATTGAATGATATGAACAGACGGTGCAATTTTCACTCAACCAATGCTTAACATAGACCAAAAAAGAATTATTATAGAATGACAACAGCACTCACATAGAAGAGTTGAATCAGTCCAACTCGTAACAAGGAATAGAATTTGAAAATACCCCCAAATGAGCACAACGCGTGAGTACTTGTATATGGACATCCATCAGGTAATATCCATTGTAACGTGGGAACAACAACCGATCTTAGAACCAATATACTGCAAAAATCAAATGACATTGGTGTTATAGTAGTTAAACCACACCATTACAGCCAAAGGAAAGCCAAATTTAATCTGGAAGAGTGACTCAATCAATTAGCAGTAATAGTTTCATCATTTTATATCAGCTGCTTCTAAACACATAACAGTCATGACAACTGATCAAATACATAAGCAAAAGTATTATGAATCAAATAACAGAGCTAATAAATAGTGCTTGTGACAAGTAAGCATGAATTAATGAAGCTATTTAAAGAATTCCACCTCATCTAAACACTCAAGTTTGAGGTTCATTTATATTATTTATCCAGCACATTGATAAATCGATTACACAACTATTCTAGCAAATTTGTCATTCAAAGCGTGAGAAATTCAAGAAAGGTGTGAGCTTTCAAGTGCAATATCTAAGCATAAAAACTCAGTTATGGAAACAAGAAAGAAACAGACCTTCCTAAGAAAATAAACCCATTCAACGAAAACACTGGCCGGTCCGAATAGCAAGTTCCCTTGACCTTCAAAAAATCAACAAATCCAGTTACAATGAGTTAGAAAAAAGCTTAAAACTGAAATCAACCAGCAAGAATTTGATTTATTAGTATATTATTATACCTGAGACAGTAGATGATGACACGGTGAAGACAAGAAGCTTATCTGAAACCCTCTAGCCAGAGGATCGTTGCCTGCTTTAGTTTGGTCATGAAATTGCCTATTGAATTTCTCATACTAATTCTGTCCATCATCAAGACTTTCTAGAAATTGGGTATTGGAACAATAACGCGAGCAGTAGACGATGTCTGGGATAGAAAAACTAAGGTTTGAAATTGCTTTAATCTTTGTTTGTCGGATTATTCGATGGAACAGTGTTGATCTTGTCAAGGACTTAACGACGTGCTCCGACAAATAGCAGGCAGGAAGGCAGAAGGTTAACTAGTTCCAACGATTGACTTTTGCTGGATTTTCACTTCTCATGTGCTTGGTTAGATTTTTAGATGAAAAAGTCAAAATTCTCCTCAGGTGAGCGAGATTTTCTCTAAATTAAGTTATGTGTTCGTATTAAACTCGAATTGTGTTAATCTAATACGGTCTCGGAATATAATTAGGCCTAACACGATAGAAAAGGTGCTCATATTCATAAATTTGTCACTATAATTAAAGTAAAGATTGTTAAATAATGAATGTTGAGTGTTATTTGAATATATAGTGAATAAATGGTATAAGAGGTTGATAAAGTGGGAGAGATAATGAATGAAAAATAAATAATTGGTAAAATATTGAAAAGTTGTTGACAGTAGTTGTAAAATTTTCTATTTATGATATGAGAATTATCTAACGGAATGTCTGAGATGAAAAGAACATAAATTTTAAGAAAAGCGGAGGGAATACTTTATATAAAACCAGAATGTCATTTTCCCTCTTTAGTTGAAGAATTGATTTGTTAACTATTCACGGGGAAAAGACGACAGGAGATGCTCCGAGAGGGTCATTGCTCATACGAGATAGGGGAACTCCATGTTCTTCAATCCATCCAGATTTCGAACTCCAATCTGCATAGGGAAAAGAACTACGAAGCTGAAGCTGAAGCTGAAGCATCGTCTATTTTACTTTTCTTTCCCACATGTGCTCATTGGTTCTTGAACAGGTACAGAAAGAAGTTCATAGAAAGTTCACAAGAATCATCTGAGCTTAATTCAGCCTGTTTTAGGCACACTTCCACGCATGGTGACTAAGAATTATTTCGGGAACATTTTGTTCATTTCCATTTACGATTTCAAGAAACAAGGCATATTTTACATCAGAATTTATCCACATCCTTGAACCGTAGCACTTGTGGAAATCCAAGTTCATTGCTAACACGTAATCGTAGTTCCGTCTCTAACAATCGCATTCTAAGTGTATTCGTGTGGCCAAGGGCAACAGAAATGCATTCTTCCCTTTAAACTCAGGATGAAAAAATTGAGTGTTGGGACTAATACAGTAAGTATCTAGCATTAACACAATTTCTAATAAATGTGGTTACTTTGTCATGCTGAGAGGCCGCTTTCAGAGTTAGATGCATCATGTCATTCACGAGTTGAATCCTGTCGTCTTAATGGAATACCTTCTTGACCGAAACAATCCTCTTCGTCACCGTGTCTAATAAGCCTCGTGCCAGAAGACATTAAACCTGCATCAAGACGATATATAAAAAAATCTCAGCCTCTTCTGTAACAAGCACAAAAACTCACACAGGCTTATCTCCACCAATTAGGAGAGTCATCATCGCAAAATGTAACGGGAGGGGAAATACTCCAGAAACCAACTGCAGCATTAAAGTCCAGGAGAAAGTTTCAGGCTTCAGCACTTACCATCCACAGCCATGTCTTTTGTCTTGTGAAGAAGAAAAGTTCCAGAAAGAATGGTCACAAAACCACACAGTTCTGTGACTATCTGCGTTGGATTCTGCCTGTCCCAATCCTGGCGAATATAAACAGCAAAACATAATCCGATTTAATACTTTCTTACATAGTTGAAACACTCAATACAGAAAACTCGAAGACATCTAAACAATGAGAAGAGTAGCAATGGACAGAACCTTCCATGGCTTTGTGCAGATAACTAGTTGAAATTTAATAATAGTGCTTATTTCACTCCAACACTTCATGCAAACGTAGTTAAAAGTAATTGTTGATTTACAGATACAATCCTTGGAGATCAGCAAAATGACAGGAACACCCTCTGGTTTAAATATTACATCAACCTCCTTCTGGGGGGGTGGGATTGATGTAAATTTTTAGACCACACGGAGTGGGTGAAAAATTGATCAGACCGCAAAGGTCTATCTATAATTAAATGTTTCCAACGAACAATTGGTGAAAAAAGCACAATGTTTCTCACTATCCCATAAGCAAGATGATTACCTTGAACATGATTACACTTGCCACTATAGTGAAGGATGTGAACATGACATAGTAAATTGGTGAAACAACAGCGGTGTTGAAAGTGTCAAGAGCCTGCATTCAAGATTCACTCAATATAAGAATACATGACCGAGAATCCATCTGAACTAATATCAAGCATTACTTTACCAACAGGCAATCCGTGTTGTCAAAGACTATAAAAATAAGAAACCAGTAACTAGGGACTGTACATCTCCGTAAATCAAGTAACTTTTTTACTTATGCCGTAAGTAGAGGCCAGAAAAAATAATGGCAGAGAAATATGCACAATACCCATGATTTAGTAGTGGACTCCGTCAATCCTAGACCCTAATGACACGTTTTGCTATTACCTACAAGTATCGACCAGAACAGAAGTTCTCTTATTACCTATGAGGTATTGCATATTCATCCATTTTAACATATAGACGCTAAATCGGAAACTTAATATAAGCACAAACATGGGGTAAGAAATCATTGCAAAGGTAAATCATTTTTACCTTGTTAAGATAATTCATTTGAGTGAGAACACAAACTATGACAATCATTGCAAAGACCCATGTCTGGGGATATATTAGTTGATTCATTCCTGACAATGTCAGCTTCAAAGCAATTCCTAGTGCTTTGACGCTCATGACCTGCCAAAGCATTACCACTTAGCAAGAGCTACTATAAGAACACAAAGCAAACTGAAGTAGAACATATTATACATTGTGTATAGCTTTACTTACCGACAATGAACCAACTAATGAACAAACACCGATGTAGAACCATATATGTGTCTGCCCATATTGTGGGACATAATGAAATATTAGAGTGAAGATGACTGCTATCACTAGAGCTGCATAAAGCATAAACGCTGCAGAAAAGATGCGAAGTCTTTAAGCACAGCAGCAGAAATACAGAATAATATGAATAATAAACCAAATAGCTCAAGAAGCTGGGGGCAAAAATACTAAATAAAGGTACCAGGCTCTGTACCATACTTCTCTCACAGATTCAATCTCCCGTTCTTGGGGAGCGTGTAGTACAATAGTGGTGGAACCCACAACACATAAAGCGCAGCCAAGAGTACCAAAAATGTGTAGCTTCTCGCGCAATATAATATGTGCAAGTACAGCACTGCAATACACTCAACATGATCAGTAGACCAGGTATGGTAGTCAACATAAGTTATAGGATATAACAATATCATGCCTGATAATGATGCTGAGCGCACCAAGAGGGGTAACCAGAATGGCTGGTGCAAATGCATAAGCCGCAAAATTTGCTATTTCTCCAACAATCACTGTTGCAAACACCAAACAAACAAATAGTTCAGTTTCTCCAACAACTAAAGTTTTTTTTTTTTCCTTTTTCAAAGGTAATCTCATAAATATATTAATAAAAGAGAATAATACACAGGGAGTGTATTACACCAAATCAGACAAATACGAAACTAGACAATTAAATACGAAACCAGCTATGACAAATACGAAAGTAACAAACCAAGAAAGGAATTATCAGTATTCCCCTTCGCGTTAATGACATTGTTGAAGCATCTATTATTCCTTTCAATCCAATGACTCCATAAAACACAGCCGGGGATAAGATGCCAGAGAATCCTCCTATCTTTATCTCTGAATTTCCTTCTCCATGCCTGAGCATATTCACCACTTTATTTGGCATTGACCAAGACAGATCACATATCCCAAGAACAGAATATGATGTAAAAGGTGATCAAATCGAGGGAATCTAGTATGCAAATCCTTCCCCAGCTGTATATCATCTCTATATGTGGTTTCATTTTAGATGCGAGGGATAATTTGTTAGTAATGGCAAATTACATTTTGTTCTACTGCTTTCCACAAAATAGGCATAATTACATTTGGAAAAAAACAGTGACTGGGGCAATAAAAGTGCATATACAAAGTTGTCGTTTCTATTAATGAATCATTATAGATTAGATGATAACAGATGATTCAATTGCATACGTCACTTGGACTGTTAACATATTGCTTGGGGTAGATTAAGGACTATCAAATTTATAAATAGAACAACAAACGGTATCTACCAAATCGAATTTCCTACACCTGCAAAACTTTATTTCATTCAGGCTTGAGAGTACCAACATGAGACATGCAGAGCAGCACACCATACTCAGCCTTCTTGCGCACGTATTTATCAGTCAACTATTGGAAAGATGACACAGAACAATTCTAGTCCCAGAAGTGAAAATTCCAGTAAGTTTCTAACATTCTCCCCATGATACGAACAAATGCATTCACCCTTCTCAAATCAACCCTTTTTATACATGCTGTTCCGCTCAGTATAGCTTCTTAGACATCATTATACCAAAGAAACTTTGTGGATTCCCTACTTTAACCCACCTTCCGAGGAACAGGGTGAAATGCAGATCGTGAATAAGAACTAAAAGTAAGTAATAGAGTGAGAAAGCATCCTGCACTGTGAGACTGCACATACTGAGAATAAAACCCATCTTGACAGGTTCATCACTTCAGCCACATACAACTTCTCTCCATCATACAAGTAACAGTATGCTTTCAAGAGTCAGGTCAATGTGTCACAGGAGATCCAACTATACCAACAATTAATTCATCACCAAACACCCTGACCCACCCCAAATAAATACAACATCTGTAGAAAGTTTTCTATGACTTACAGAATTCCCCCACAGCCTATATGATGCGCAAATTAAATATCTCAAAATATAAATTGCCATCCAGGTGCTATCACAAGGTTTGCAAGATCTAGAATTATCAGATGATAAGAAGCTTTGGTTTGCTTTCTGGTGTAAATAACTAGCCTTGCTGGGTTTTTTCTCTTTCGTTTCTTCTTTCTTATCTTTGTGTGTGTGTGTGTGTGGTGGGGGGTCGTGAAGTTATATCCTAGCTGATGTAATGTAGATGACCAATTAGAAGATCAGGAACATGTCATACTCATACACACTAATAAGGATATATATTAGCAAATTTTCAAGTGAATAAATTATGTGCGCCTAGTGCATATTTCAAAAGAAAGTGGAGAACGTTCTCCTGCAAACAGGGGCAGAAAAAGGTTGTTCCTGGGCATACAGGTTGAAAAGAGTTACTGAAGTATGAGCTCAACCAGCAGCTCTATACGAAAGCCAGAAGTGTGTAGGGATAAAATCCTGAGATCTACGAGGAAAAGAAAGCTTCAAACAAAGGTTTGCGAAGATGATTCCGACCCCTGCTTCCAAATTTGGATCCCCATCCATACTTTCCGATGGATGTGGAGGTAAGCTAATGATAATAAGGACATCTACGATATCCATTATATGTCTATCTCACATTCTATCTATCTTCAAGCGTAGCAATGAGCTAATATCACACTAACCACCCTATGGATATAAGCTCATATATGCT
>JAYMSH010000508.1:0-10832 GCA_036897905.1 Aragoa cleefii | reverse complement strand
TGACGACGTTTCGCCTCAAAATAGAAAAAAAAAATAACGCGAGACGCAGCAAGCGTCGCAAGGAGGCGTCACCGTTGTAGCCCGTCACGGTGGTGACGGGCTTGTCATTAGCAGGTGATGGGCACCGTTGCGTTTCGTCTAAGTGCGAAAGCATTTGGGTATTGGAAGTATACTTCTAATCTTGCCACAGTTCATGAACTAAGTTCGAATGACAATTACAGCCACTTAAAACTGGAATAATGTCAAAACAGTTCATCCAGTTGCTCAAAAGAACCGATTTACTGCGTAATTATTCTTCCACGTCAAACCCGAATATGAACTATTGGTGAGAATCAACTAATTCATAATCGGTTCTCACCAGCATCAAGTAGTACCCCTGTCTTGATTGTTCTGCAGCAACCTATTTGACAGGGGTAGTGTTCTAGCCTTCTAGGTTAATATAAGTTGCACTATATGGCGGACTACGTATTCTCCTCATCATCCAATAACATAAATAGATAAATAAAGCATGTGACATTCTTCAAGAACACAAGTAAGATTCAGAAACAATATGAACTGAATTTTTAAGATACTGTATAGCACACTATTCTGGATCCAAAGACCAAAAACAGCTCATGAAATTAGTGCACGATAATTAAAAGAAAAAGAAAAAGAAGAAGACCTCCAGAAATCATGATAGAACCTTATAAATTGCCTATACATATAGCCCTGTAGTGAAATTCATCAATTGTTTGGTAAACCATCGCGTCTTCTTCAAGACACTCCATAGCTTCGTCGCCAAAGAACAAAAACACAATCAACCATTGGGAAAGATGTTAGTAGACGTCATATGTGGTTATTTCACTTCATCTTGGGAATAGAAGCATACTTGATCTTTTAATGGGAAAGTTTCAGATTTTGTGCGATTTCGTTGATGTGTACACCCTCTTCTGGTGCACTGTGATAAGGAAAAAAAATTATATATGGGACGAAAAGACTGAAAAAAGTAAGCATTACATTACGTTGTTGAAGATGACAATGACTTACAGGGATGAAGGTTGTTGAAGATAGTCAAAAATCATCTTAGGAATGCTCCCTAGTCCATCTGGGATGTATTCTGGACAAACCTGAATGAAAACAAACTCGGGCCGGGCTTATAAGTATGGCGATTGACTACTCGGGGAATGCACAAGAAAGAAAATCTTGTTGTGAACTAACTTGATTAGACAAAATAGTCTGATGGCCGGCAGGAGTAGTTCTAACCGCTGAACCATACTGTTTATCACGAAAAATATGAAATTTATGTGAGTACTTCGACTTACAAATTTATGGACATAATAGGCCTACAGTTCGTGTCATTGTGTCGACAGCTTTATCTTTTCTAGACAATTCTGCTTACAGCCTCCAAACTTTGGCCTCCAGCCTTGAAATGTCTGATAAAAGTCTTCAAAAGCACAGCAAATGAATTTTTACTCGGAGCCTGTCCATAAAAGTTAAGTTTCTTGTTCAAAGAATTTGATTCTAAAAATCACCTCAGAAACATTTTTTTATAGTCTTTTTAGCTTGTTTTATAAGCTTTTTTTCTAATGAATATTGGACACGACTTTACAATTATAAATTTCAGAACAAACTTTAGCCATTATAATAAAACTAACGTATACCAGAAACAAACAGCACCGTTGGAGAAGTTGGTTCTACAAGCACGGTTGGTTGCAGAGAGATGAGTTTCTCAGTATCAAAATAGATTACGAAAATTAGAAACTTTTGCAAACAATAAATTATCCTCAATCAACATAGTACAAGTATGTATAATGGGGGTACCTCTGCTCGTTGGCCGACTGCCTGAACTCAACATCCCTCTGCCTCTGCTGCAACAATGCACAGATACAATTGCATGTCCTCGCCACCGAAACCTAATTTTCTCCAAGAAATTCACCAAAAACATCAAACAACAAAACTAAAACCTACAGAATATATAGAAATCGAAAAATATGGAACAGAGCCGATCACCGGATCACTATCAAACGGATCGAATGAAGCAGGGAAACCAAGTGTGGCTAGAGACTCCCTCAAGTTGTTGACGTAATCCTCCAAATTGTCAACATTGGCAAATGCATGCTCAGTGAACATAGAATAATAAATTAATTATTCTACATTAAAATATTTTACTAGAAATCAGAAATTCAAGAATTCTTTTCTTACCTCATAGCGAGAGTAGTTGGGGTAATTGGTGATCTCTGCTACTAGAAAAGAAACACTTTATTTTTTAAGTGAAAAAATTGAGATTCTGGCGACTTATTAGTCTTGGCAGATTTTGGTGCATCTTCTAATTCCTTGTTGATCTTCTTTCATATATTTCTATTTATCTCCTTACCAAAATTGGTGGTAATACATGCCCAATCTCAATTAGTTAGGAGAACTACTATACAAATGCTTATTTGGTAGAAAGTTGACAAATGAGGCTAGAACTAGGAGGTCAGCAATATTGGCCTTGGATGTTACCGACATTCTGAGAGTGAAGGCAGCTGGTTCAAAGAAATTTGAAGGCATACAAGATGCAATTCAGCGCAGACTTTATGATGACGACCTGAATGTGGTCTTGGCAGTTCTACAATTGGAAAATTTGACCGAAGTATTTAATTCATCATATCTTTTTGAAGCAATCCAACATGTGCTGCAAAGATGCATTGATATTTTGCTGTCAGGTGATCTTGGTGTTAACTTGATGTATATAACATTTCACTTAGTCCATTTTGTTTTGCTTTACTACATGGTTGAGATATTTGAGAAAGTCAACTTAAAACCATCAAAATTACGCTATGTGAAGATTTTTAGTCAAATGCTTTGCATGATGATAAAATGCGTGGCCACTTCTTGTAATGAATCAGCTCACAATTTTAAAAGAAATAAAATTTAACTTAGAAATTGACATTCACGCATTGTCTGATATTCTGTAAGGACAAAAGATTCAATAGTTTTTCATGTACACAATAGTACAAAGTTTTTATTACTTTTAGTTGCTTTTGTCACACGAACACCTGACAAAATGAAGTTGTGTCATAGTTGTTAATGGCGGATGGCGCCCCTTTGCGCAAAGGTCTCCTAGAGCCATTGTGCATTGCAAATTGCGTGGCAATTTGAAAATAAGCAACATAAATATAAAATATCATATATATATATATAATAGTTGCAAAAGTTTCTAAGACCAAAGTATTAAAACAAGCAAAAAGCATTATGAACACATTAAAAACTATGTTGGAAACAAATCCTATAACAATTTAACATGGCAGATTTGTGAGGAAAAAATTATAGAGCCTTCGTTGAAGAGTAGGAGAAGTAGCAGACTCTGAAGATGAGATTTCAGAACAACTATTTTACTGATTTGCTTGTTCTGAGTCCAGATTGTTTTATGGGTTAGGAGAATAAGTTTTGACGTTGTTTTATTGCTTGAAAAGACAAAATTCACGTTTATTTATATTGTTTGGGAAGGGAACTAATTTTACTCTGGAACTGGAAGAGTTTTGCTTCAACGCTAACTCTTGAAATTAATTATAAGAGTTTTAAACCCTGCAAAAACCTAATTTTTCGGTGCTGATATGTATATAGCGGCTATAATAGCGCAATTCGCACCGAAGCAATTGCTCAGATAGCGTCTATTTTGCAGGCAATGTAAAATCTCCTATTTTATAGCGCTGCGATGCGGGAAGACTGCAATACAGCGCAACAGGCAATTGCGTGGCAATTAACAACTATAAGTTGTGTGTATTACTCGTGTGGTTAGCTTCAGATATTTCAGTTTCAAACTATTGCTTCATTTGATTGGCTACTATGTACACAACACGTGGAGACAACATCATGTGGTAATGGGAATTGTATGTGCAAGTTATGGATATGATTAGTAGATCACTGTTGCAATTTATAGGAAGTTGAGGAGTGGCACGAGTAAGTCAATGAATGACCAACCCATTCATAGAACATTTCTTTCAATAAGATTGTCTCTTTGCACTATGAGTCATCAACAGGAAGTAGCTATTAGGCATTCAGTGAACTTATTTGTGCACTCATCGATTTTCTTTTTGGTGTTATTGCACTTTGTTGTTTTGTTTTTGTGTATGGGCTTGGACTTTGATTGTTTATAAATTGAAAATGGCAAGGACCAAACTGTGAATTTAAAATGCTTGGTTAAGTGTGGGGTTGCAATATTTTCCATGGTGAACATAGGTAAATTTTCTGTTCATTTGGTTCCTCTATTCCTTAGTGGTACTATCAGAGCTTAGTAGCTAGTTTGTTCTGCACGCTACAAGATCGAAAATGCAAAACAGGAGACTGACGCTGGCATTAGAATCATTCATAATTGTGTGGAACGATTGTGACTCATCTAACTTGATTTGGTGGTGATTTGTGAAGGAACTGTGTTATTCAATTAATTTGATTGGTGAAAAATAATAAATATTAAATGTTGAGTATTATGGGAATGTGGGAGCAAAGAATGGATATAGGTTTCAAACAATGTTATGATGTATGAAATAGCAGAAATAGTTGGAAGAAAGTAGATTTTCCCTGCTATTTTTTTACAAATGTCCTAGGTATTTGCACATCTTTAAGAATTAATTTAATGGCACTCTCGACTTTTAAAAAATTAAAGAACACCAAAAAACAACATGGGGGCAAAAGTTGAAAATCTGTCTAAAACACCATTTGTTTTGCAAATATTCTCTAAAAGGGCGTTTAAAAAAATAGGAGGGAGTATCAAGGTGTCGAATCATGTGTTTGTAGGTGATTCAGATAGCTGAAATAAAGTGAATTAACAGTCAGTAAATTTCAGAACTGTGTTTCTCCCAATTTCATTTTCTTATACACGAGTAACTGGCTACTTGTATTGCAGGTTCATCAACGAAAGTGCATCAGCAGAGTGAGACTGCTTTGTTGTGCTTACAGCAAGTTATCAAAAGTTTCAAGAATCAGGAAGAACATGTGATGACTCTAGTAACATCAGTTTTTCCTCTGATTTTGATACAACCTAAGGTTAGCTTATTGGGAATGCCTTTTTTGTCCGAACCATGCCTATCAGCTGCTGGTTTAGTACACCTGCATGGAATGCCTGTTTTCTCTAACTTTCATGTTTTTGTTGTCCACACCAGACGCAGAGATTGAACTTGGAGGGTTTAAAGTTGGCTAAAGAGTTAGACTGGCCCCTTTTTAAGAACCTTATCGCGTGTCCTGGATCAGAGAAGGTATATACGGATATTTGAAAATGCAATATGCTAGATTGCTGTAGTTTATTCCTTTTGTGGCTCTGTCTTTTGGGGGATTGATTTTTGCTTGAAGAGTAGGACTTGTATCATTTTCTGGGTTGTTTATATTAAGTCACTCAGAAGATGCTGCGAGATTATTTTAGTTCTGCCATTTTGTAGGGCTTGAGTTTCTCATTCAGTTGACTTCTTTCTCACGGACACAATTTTTTGTTTCTTCTTGAGAAAACAGTGACTGAAAATTCTGCTTATATCTTGTCGAATCATATTTGAAAAATTGTATACATGTCTCAAAAAAAAGTTCACTTTATGTGCTCATTTGAACTTTGAATATTGAATGATCGCAGAAATTGGAAACCGGACACCTACTTTCTTTCAATATGGAGAATATCGACAAACTAGCCGATGCATTCTCATTAAGGCCTGAAGAATACCTTCCCTGGCTTGTAAATTGCTGCAAATATCATGAGTTTTCCAAGACATTATTCTTCTTGGTTTTGTTGCAGTCTCTGAAGATAGTGAAAATGGGTAAATTTTCCTCTCTCCTTTTACTCGTAAATGCTTCCAAAATCATATGTTCTTGTCAAGACTCTTTTGCACCAGTTCCTTATTTTGTTTGCCTGATGGTTTGCAATACTGGGTTAATTCTCCTTTTTTTTCCCTTTCTTTTTTTGTTTTGTTTTTGTAAAAAGCTTGTAAAGTTAAATCTTGTTAATAAGATCCTTTTCATCAGTTCCTTGTTTTGTTTGCCTGATGGTTTTCATCAGGGTAGTCATTTAATCATCTCTTCTTGGTTAATGTCAAATTTATTTGTTGTTTTTAGGGCCTTTTACTTGATAACATGCTGCTGGCATCATAGGGTTGCCAGCAGTAAGTGTGTAAGTGTTTCTGTTGATGAACTACTTCGTTCATTAAGGTTTTTGTGCTTCAAACTTCGAATAATAAATTGTTTTTCGAGGACCTTGTAGTTGATAACATGCTGCTGACCATGGGGTTGGCAGGAATAAGGATTTTCTTTGTTGATGGATTACTTGGTTCATTAAGGCTTTCTGTGCTTCACACTCAAAATAATAAATTGGAGAAACGATATTATTCCTGCTTGTGCTTGTAACGATGTACGTTATCCTATTCTGTATTACACATCATGTTTTGCTCATTAGGATGGGTGGAATGGGGATTTACCCTTGAGATGGAGGTCCTCATTTCTTTTATGTAATGCCACAGATTCCCCAGCTATGATAAGCAGTAGTATACATGTTAATAATGGTAGTGTTTTGCTGGAATATGACCAATGTGAGGAATCTTCAGGTCTGGGAGTTGGAGGAGTTTGGTATATTTTTGATTTTGTTGTATGACTCGAAAACTAGACGTGGGGAGACTGATAGAGGTGCTTGGACACTTAAGTTGGTGGTAGATTCTCAACTGGTTCTTTCCACAGTTCCTTGGACACTTAAGTTGGCGGTAGATTCTCAGTTGGTTCTTTATATAGTTGTAGTGCCAATTGTGGGCACTGTTCGGTGGAAGTTCATTTGGAGGAGTAAAATTCCACCTATGCCAGCCTTTCGTGTGCTGTCTGTTGGCCATAGGAATTATTGAACTTTGATCATCTTAGGCAGAGAGGTACCCATGTGTTTAACTGGTTCATTTTTTGTAAGAACTAAGGGCTCGAAAAGATTGAACATGTTGATATTCCTCATTAGATTTGGAGTTTTTCTGTTACTCAACATTTATATCGGGCATTGCCAAGAAGAATTTTGGATGTTGGGCTTGGGGAAGATATTTGAGGGATAAAAATTCCAGAACTCTTTGTAATGTAATCCCGGGATGTATCATGTGGTGTTTTTCGAGGGAGAGTATTGATATACTTGAAGACGTGGACTTTACAGAGATGTGATGAAGGATCCAGTTCTGTAAATTCTGTTCTTGTGGTTCGATGCCGGAGGAAGGACCCGTGGCCAAATCTTAGGGGTTTTGTGTCTTTTCTTGTAATCTGTATTAATAATACTCCTTCCGTGCATTATCTTCCCCTTTCCTTAGTATTATTCGAGAGTACTTGTGAGAAAAGTATTCTCTTTGCTCGTGAAGATGTCACAATATCATCTTGGTCAATAAGTTAGAGAAGAGTATTTTTGCACAATGGGCATCAGCCTCTTGCAATTATTTATGGCTGTAACCTTACATATATTCATATGAAAGCTTGTTTGTTGAGCTAGGTTCGTCATGAGTTGATATCATAATGACAGTGCTTTCACTAAACAATTGGTGTAATAACCCAAGGACACTCGCGGCCAATTTGCAAGTTCCAGCTAATCCCTCTGAAAAAGCTCCAGATTGAGGAGTGATTTAGATTCAGCTGATTTAGATAAAATAAAGAGATTTAGTGGATAGTTGGATTGTAGGAGAAATGCAGGGCCGTTGTTAGAAACGTTTTACCAGGTGCGGCTCAAAGGTTTTGGAGGCCTAAAGCGAGTTATATCCATTGTAACATACTGGTCTGATAGCCTTGTTCTTATTGGAAGTTAATACCGACTTCAGTTTTCGAAAGACTAATAGCTAAGTGCCGCACTGCAACATAAAACCATTCTTTTATTTCCTTTTAAAGTTTTTATATTTTCATATAAAAGATGCGAGTCTTGTATCAGCAAGTATGACCTGACTAGATAGTTATGCTTTCTTCCTTACTAATGGTGGTATCGTATTGACTTTTCACGTCTTTGAAGTTTGTCTGTCTGTGCTTGTTATTTCTCAAAGTATTAGACTGTTTCACCTAAGTGTAAACATAACACTTTCTTAATATTGGTTTTGATGTTCAGTCTTTCTTTCTCTTTTAATTTGTCAGATGCTGTTCGATTGTCTGGATTTATTGACTCGTTATTTCCGATTCTAAAAAGTGAGTGGGAGAAGCTAGAGTCTACAGAAATCTCCCGAGAGCAGGTATGATGAGTCTGCCATACTCCAGTCTAATGCTTTCGATCTTTTTTCAACAACTAACTCAGTTGCATGGTGTTCAGTCCAATAAAAGTATCCTTGATGGCGATTGCAAAGGAATCCTACAAGAGCTTCTTGACGCTAACATCAGAGACCTCAACTCTGACATTCTTGCTTGCTTGTTCTTGAAGTTATTAGAAGCAGTGGTTGCAAGAGCAGCTAAGGATGATTCCTTGGTTGGTGTTTTTAATTATTTATCATGTTATATGACTTAAATTTGTTCTGAAACCTTCTGTGAACCTCTTGCAGGATATGAATGGAAAGTGGGTATCAGTACTTCAAGATCTTTTTGTGTTCTTTGCATCTCACTCTAGAGATGTTTTCCGGAAACACCTGGAACATCTTACTACAAAGTCCAAGATTTCCTTAACTCCGATGGTGGTGAAACTCTTCACAGAAGGTCTCCTTTTATTGTGTTGGCATTTTTCAGTTTCCTTTCTTTTCATTATTTCTTGATTATTCTACTGAATTTGGCGGATCTGTTGGTAGTTTATCTTTGAGGTAACTTGGAGTACCCCGTAGATTTTTTGTCAGATCTTTAGGATTGAATGGGAGAAACGTGGATGCACTCCGTTCCACTGTTCTTTGTTTGAACCTTGTTTTGGTGAAGTTTTTTTTTTACCCATGGTTATTCTTTTGGTGCTTGAAATTATTATATAGTTTTTGCATTGTTCAGGCTCCAAGAGGAGTGAGTCCTTAGCCTTTTTCTTATTTTCAGAACAACATAAGTAGTTAAAGTTGTAAAATGCCATAAATGTCTAAGATGGTGTTAGAAACTGCTTTTGGCTTTCTGGCTTATGAGCCTTTTTGCAGTGTTTGCAAGTATAGTTTTTGGCTTTTGCTTAGATTTTTATAAGGCAAAAATAGTAGAAGCCAACGCAGAAGCCAGAAGCATCCACTAAGGTGCTTTTAAAAGCTTCTTCTACCTTTTCTAGAAGCCTGCGTAAACACCCACCTAAATAATCTGGAGGACAAGTGCTCATAGTTTTGTTGGGACTGTGTGGACTTCTTTGTTGTAAAGTTTTAGATCCCAAAAGATCTTACTTCTACTGTCTGTTCATTTGTCTTTTCTATACATGTATAATGTTTCTTTTGTTGTTACTATCTGATTGTCTTTTTTTTTTGGTTTTTAATCTCAGATGTTCCTCCATCTATTCAAGTAGAGAGTCTTCACTGTTTTACAACTCTATGTTCCAAGTTAGACGGGGGTTCAGCCCTTAAACTCCTTGAAGAATTCCCTTCTGTTCTTGTTCCACTATCAAGCAATAACCAGGTTTATAAAGTTCCTCTGTCTTCGTTTATAATGATTAGCAGTTAATCACCACCTTTTGTTTTTCGTCAAAATGTAGATTAACTTATATGCTCAGGTGACAATTGTTAATCGAGTCATGTTTGAGCCATCTCTATGTGTGAAACTGATTCTCTCTTTATCCAGGATGTACAAAAGGCTGCCATGGGCTGCATTGAAGAGTTATCTGCACTGTGGTCCCGTGTTGGTAATTCTCCTCCTCATAGCTACCTCGATCTTTCAATGACTCACTTGATTTTCATTCCACTTCTTATCCAAATAAATTGTAGGTAACAATGGAGCCCGGTTGCATTTTCTTGGCGAGCTTTTGTGCTTAATTGTCCAGCAAAAGAAGATGATTCTGTCAGACAACAATTTCCTTCCTTCTCTCTTGACGTCGCTCCTTGGTTCAACTCCTTACAGCCTTTTGGTGCGGCAGTCTGTTGGGAAGAGGTTGCTATTTTGATCTGTTGATGCTTGTTTCGTAGTTCATATTTCATAGTGTGTGATCTGCTTTATCATTTCGTTGTGCGCTCTTGATTTGTAGCATGATATCTGATGCCAACATGTCACTGGGAAACATGTACTTATTTTTATTGATATTTGGGTAGAGTATTTTTTGTGTATTTTGAATTTTATTTGCGAATGATACCTGTGTGTATGTGGACATTTTTCTTAATATTTTTCGCTATTGGTCATTTGACGCCTTTTTCATTCATATTCAGATTTGACGAGGCCACGAAGAACGAGATATTGGTTTTCTTGCTGGTCCGTGCTCTTGGACTTTCTGCCCATGCAAAGGTGCGTTCTTATCACTTTTCCACTTCCTTTATTTTTCGATTGATTGCACTTACACCTACGAGCAGTGCTACTTTATTTTCACTTCCCATGATTCTTAAATCTACTGAACTCCAGATTTAAGGCTATAGTACTCAATACTCGTTTTATGTTTGTGGCAGTTGAAGATTCTTTCTATGGTCAGAGGTTTGGGAAGTAAAATCATGTCTGTCCCTGGAGTAACATCATTATTAAGTGATCTTCTTGAAAAGCGACATCAGTATCACCCTGTCAATGGAAAATTGTGCCATGAGTTGTCACAAACTGAAGTTGATATCCTTTGCCTCCTGCTCGAGGAAGATGTTCTATACTTGCCTCAGTTCTTACTCTTCTATAAAAAATGTGAGCTGATAATTTCATGGCTTATTCTGCATCTCAGAGCTGTGCTAGGCTTACTTCATTTCGTGAAGCGCAAGATCTTGAGGATTTCGTTCTAAAAGCTTTGGTGGTTAGTGCTTCTATGATATAGCCTCCCCTCCCCCTTTCTG
>JAYMSH010000507.1:0-10834 GCA_036897905.1 Aragoa cleefii | reverse complement strand
ATGAACTAATTAAGCTATTATCATTTGTGGTAGGTATTTGTGGAGTGAAATTTCTATATATTAAACATGATTAAATATTTACTTGTGTGTGTGTGTGTGTGGCTATCCTATAAAATAGCGCCCGCTGTTGAGTCGCTATCGTGACATAGCATAGTGATGGCCTATCATTATTGGTCGCAATTCACTATTGACTACTATGATATGCTAGCTGTGCTGGTACATCAAAATACTGCTAGGCTATCCAAGTAATATAATCTGAACTAACTTGTTCTGTTTAGAATACTGGAGACAAATAATAATAGTATGGAGGTATAATTATATAGAATCTCTTTGGAACTACTATTGTGTTTTATCTTTTTATACGATTGGTATCATGGACTGTGAGTGGGCAAGTAGGTGGTAGATGCATCTCGGCATTTCCTAGATATACAAATTTTGAGTATTATAACAAGCTAGCTTCAAGTCTTCTTTTAAGTTACAGCTGATGTCCTTTTTTTTGCTCCTTTTCATTTTTCTTGTGTGTGCCTGCATATCTGTTTGTTGTGTATGTGTAGACCAACTATCTTTTCTTCTCAGTTTTGGTTCCATCCTATAACATTAACGTGCGTGAACTTCCCTCCAATTGTGATCGACCCGTCTACTATATCACTCTGGTAGTGCTCTGCCTATTTCTGCTACCTTGAAAGGAAGCTATCCTCCACATTTTAAGTGGTTTGCATCTGTTAATGATGTTGAGTAATGTTTAGGATGTATATAAGTTAATGTCTTGTTTATTTGTGACTAAGATATGCTTCACTTCATGCTTAAATCACTAGGGTGTGGTAATGGCTGAAATTCATGTTAAATAATGTTTATGATGTGTAGAAGTTAGGCTCTTGCTTATTTGAGACTAAGATAGGCTTCACCTCATGCTTAAATCACCAGGATGTGATAATCGCTGAAATTCATGTTGGCAATGTGATGAATTCATGTTGCTGAAAGGTTTTGATTTTGTTGAGATGTCACAGTTCTGTTGCTTCAAAAGTACATAAACTTTGTCATTTTTCTTCTCTTTCAGTAACAGAACAATAAATAAATCTTTTCTCCATTATTGGACCCAACCAGTTATATTTTTTCGTACACTAATGCAATTCTTTAACTACATGATGAATATAGAAACAGCCTTTCGATAAAATTCCGCGTTAATTGTTGCTGACCGGGTTTCTTTTTGTTGCCTTTCCTTCTTTTTGGCCAATATAGGGGCCTGGATTTTGCCATTGCTAACAATGAGGTTCCAGACAGAATTCAAGAGCTGCCTTCACTGTTAGAGCAGGTGATGGTCTATTAGTCTGATCTATCTTAACATTTCTGTCTTTCACATTTCACTGAGTTGCAGTATGCTAGTTTGCGGACATTTCATGACTAACTTGGTCTTATATGTGGATTGATTATTGGCAAAGTTATCACTCTTTTTTCAATTAATGTGTTCGTAGGTCTGCCAACGTAACGCTCATGACCCAGAGCTACAACCAGCTATTATGGTCCTCATGATTTCTGTGAAGGTAAAATCTCTCTCTCTCTAGCCTGTGTGTATGCGATCTCAAAGGTTTCTCCTTCTGTGGTATTTTGCTGTGGTCTGTAAAGCAGTACTTGCTATAGGGTAATTTGTCTGTGTGGCATCTATTGTTTACATCTCACGGTCACGTTCCCATGAAAGACATTTTGTTGTAGTGATAAATGCTGCATGTTATCAGGAAGTAAAATGCTGTCAGACGGTGTAGCTATAGTAGTTGATATCAATTGAATGTTGGATGTTTATTTTAGGTGTTCCAAGGGTACATAGATGTATTAATAAGTCTTGCAGATAACCATGGCTCGAAAAATGTCACATTCACACAGGCACACAACTTTGTACTTTGGCATTTCGTATACGTGCGCAGTGGCGAGCCCACGTTGAAGCGAGAGGAGTAGCAAGTGCTACCCCTTGATTTTCAACACGAAGCACTTAAATATATATATAGAACTTAAAAAGTCTACAGAGATAAAAATAAAAAATCACTGCAACAACTTCCGTATTCATTACACTGACTATGAAATTTGACAAGTTGCTGTAGCAATGAAAATTGGAAAAGAATTACTTAATGTATTTGTGGCATAGTAAGTGAGTCGCACTGACGACTTATGGATGCGATATGCTAATATTGTAAACAGTGGATGACTAGTTTCACAACAAATGGGTATAAACAGATCAACAATAATATGATTGTAGATCTGACATGATGTATCAATTATGTATCGAATAAAAATGTCATTTATATTTGCAAAATATGGAGAATCGTTCGGGTCAGTTGTAAATTGGATTTGAAAAGTTATTGTAAGTTAACAAATTATTTATGTATTATTTCATTTCTAATAATTTGGCTATCCCTTGATAAAGTTCTTGGGTTCGCTCCTGTGCCTGCGTATTATACTACTGCTAATGCAGATTTTATCAACATATCATGAAAATTGGAATATGTCCTCTGTCATACTTCCCCAGTTGGCCCCTCATTGACCAGCTTTGTATATTGTTCTGTAGGGTATTTGTCAATGTGGGTGGTTTTCGGATAGCGATTCTGAAAAAATAATTAACCTGGCGAATGAGGTTCGTTGCGGTTTTCCTTATATTTGGTTTTTGCATATGGGATCTGTAGTCCAGTTTTAACTTATCTTTTGTTCACGTCTACAGATCGGAAGCAACTTTGGTACCGTGTCGGCTCTTAACACCATGCCTAGCTCTTACCATCATTCTGTTATATCAACAATTATGTCGCGGTAAAATACTTAATATTGAAATGCTTTTAGGGTTTATACAGATCACTTTACCAGAGAATTTTCATACGCAGATGCTGTAATAGTTAGTTCTTACGTGATATCTTGCCAGCTCAAACTGGTTTTGCAGCGTTCAAGGTTTCTAACCTATGAGCTTCAAGTGTGTTTAGTGTGATAGAGGATTTTCATGTCCTTTGTTCGTTTTTTAGTTAGCCGTACTTAACTGGAAGGCTCTGTAATATGTATTTGGTAAAACCTGATCTTCATGACGCTAGGCTTGTAGAAAGAAGGCAAATATCAACTTGTAAAAATTTATTTCATCTTCATCAACAATTTTTCTAATCTGCTGGAACTTGACTAGACTTGTATCAAAGGATGTCTTCAAATGTTATTCTCTCCCGATATCTATCATTGCTGGTTATCAGATTGTTTAGGTTCTGAATTTGTTTCAGTTTGTCAATCACATCAATGGAAATAGTCCACATAGGTGAACTTTTATGTGTACTCATCAGCCGGTATGCAATGATGAACCTCCTCTTTTTTTTCCCCAAATTCTTTCTCCATTGTATTGTACTGCTTCTATTATGATTCTGTGACAATTTGATGGGCGGTCCATGTGGAGTTTTTTTTTTGTTTGTACATTTACTATTTGCACCAAGTCTAATAATACACCACCTTTTGTGTAGATTCTGATTATCTCACATAGCTTGCTACTGAAAGTTCTGTTTTATTTATGTGTGCAGATATTATCCAAGACTGAAAATGGGTCTGACGTTGGTTTTTGTTGAAGCAAAGGTAGTTATACGCCTTCTCACAAATGCAGGATATTATGTTACACAATGACAATTTCTGATTATACTGTTTGTGTTTACATTTTATGCTGTAGCCTGGATTTGAAGCTTATGCGGGTGACTTTCAGATCTCAAAGAATTTAAAGGCTGCTCCTGGAGAGAAATTAGTAAGTGTTATATTATCAATATTCAGTTTCAATTTCTTAGGACAGGGATGCATGGTTTTGTGGTAAGGTCCTAGTACATAATGTCTTCAAATTTCCCTAAAATTAGGTTTGCATCCTTTTTGTATAAAGTAGATGAAGGCCGAAGGTAGAGTTGCTAAATATGTCATTGATCTACAGAAAAAGATGGTAGTGTTTGTTTATCATTCATTAGATTATGACCACTAAGAATCTGATCCACTTTTATGTGCCCTTCCGAAAGTTAAGTTGTTTTGTTAAGCATGAAGAAACTTTAGACTACATGAGTGTTGTCTATTATGCTTGCAATATTGGTGGGGTGAATCTCTAAGGTGGATATAACAGTGGCTTTGTTGAGGGTTAATTTTTCACATGGGCTTATTCTTGGAGGTGGGAGGTCCAATCAGCTTTCTCCTGATGGATTGGATTGCCTTGTTGGTACATGACTTAAACACCCTGTCCTGGTTTATATCTTTGGCTGGCTCTTCTTACGTCCAGATTAGAGGGACATGAATAATTATATCTCTGAGGAGTGCTTTCTCGTCCTCATACATTATTTAAGTATGAAGAAAAATAAGAATGGCAAATATAGGGTGATGCTAAGAGTAGACCCATATCCACTGATCAGATTCCCTCCTTACTTTCACTGTCCTGTAACTGATCATTCTGTCCTTATCCTGCTCCCAAAAGCCACTTAAATTTGAACGACTGAAAGTTTTTCTTTGGAAAATGCTGAAAGATGTGACCTCCTGAATTTTGCTCTGTTAGAATATTTAGTCTGATTTCGTTAAATTAGTTTTTTTTTTCCCTCAGATTTCACAACAATCTAAGCCACGTGTTTTAGCTCCCGATTTAAACCACAAGTTCCAACTTTGGCTCCTCCCCAGTGTTGAGATCTTAAAGCTGGATTGGAATTTCATCTGCACAGGGAACTACTTATTGGCAGGATAGGACATGTTTTCCCTTGACCCTGATTTCACTGAACATAACGACACAGTATACCTGTCCTCCCCAAACCTGTAGCTTAAATTCTCGGGACATATATAATAAAAAAGTGCAAAAGCAGCTTCGGTTGCTGACAGTGACATCATTCTGTCTGCCAAAATTTATATGTTCATGATCTACTTTGCTAGAGCGACCCAACTTATTACCAAAAATTAAGTTTTGTTGTAACAAAATTTCAAGTTTGTTTTTTGCTCCTTCCGGGTCATGTTGGAACATCAGTAAAGGTCATTGAAAAGAATAGCTGTTGATTGAGTATTTATAGCATAACTGACTACAATCAATTTGATTTTGAATTGGAGTTTTAGTAGTTTTGCTGCATTTGTTAATTGCTATGCATTTTTAATTCCTTAATTTCATGGAAAAACTATACACATGATTATTCTATTTGTCTGCAGAGCTTGTTTGTCGTTGAAACAGAGAATTTTGAGACATCTTCCTGCCTTGTTACACCTCCCAAAGTGAAGTACGGTTTGTCCCCGACTTATTTTTTCTCTCTCCACTCCTGTACATAATTGGAGTGCTACTCACGTGCTCATGTTTTATTTTCTTTGGCATATTTACTTCTGCAGTTTTATGCTGAATGGAAAGGGAGTGGATAGGAGAACTAGTATATTCATGGTATGTCAATTTTGGATTTGTAATATTGCATTCAAGTAACTGCCTTAAAATTTTACTTGGAATTTTTTTCTTCCTATTATAGGATCCAGGGCCACAAATTCCATCAGTTGTGAGACAGAATCTGAAGTATGGGTCCAATCTGCTTCAAGCTGTGGGCGAGTTTAATGGTATGTTGGATACATGTATCTTTGTTCAAACTCTTTAGGTTTTCTGTGAATATTGCAGAAGTTCTTACTCTTGATGTTGATCATATGTGAAGGAAATTATGTCATAGCAGTTGCTCTAATGAGTCAGGTGCCAAACCCTGATAGCGATGTACTTGAAGATTACGTGCCGGCAACTTTGCATTCAGGTGGCAGCTTAGAACCATTAGGGAATTCATTACTTATATATAATATACCTTCGCCCCGTTCAGTAAATATCAAGACATGTTTATATAGTTTGTCGACTTTAATAATAATGCTCCCGTGAAATGAACTTGTACGAATAGGAATTGATAAGTTTTTCACCTTTCGCTGACATCTATACTGGTAGCTACTCAGTAAATAGTTCACTGGTTTTAACTGCTGAACTGAGTATGTTTGTTTTCTGACTCTTCTTTTTCCTCTCTATGTAGATCCTGACATAATTGAGGGTCCGTTCCGGATATCATTGAATTGTCCTATTAGGTAACCTTCCTATGTGTTGGGTGACCAGATTCTATGGTAGAGAAAACCTTTTATCATTTATACTAGGAAACTCTATTTTCATTTTTACTTGTGCTTGCATGTTGATGCTCCAAATTTGAAGGAACGTCGAACTGTGGTTGCTTGCATGTTGTATTATAGGCATCTTTGCCAGATGCTGGATATCATTTCTGGAATTAGACTTCTCACCGCCTATTTTATATCTGGAATCATCTGTCATGTTGCTTGCTTTCAAAATACTTTTACCTTGTTGCAAGAAATTTTACTAGTTCTTGAATTGTGTACCTTCTCTTTCAATTTACAGTTTCACGCGAATCAAAACTCCTGTCAAAGGACATTTGTGCAATCATATTCAGGTAATTTCGTCGTTTAAATTTTGTAGCTAGGAATCCCGTCTCTAGTGTAACTTAATTACTTCTTCCTTCTTTTTGATTTTAATAAAATCTTCTGATTACCTTTCAAAATATGTTTAAGCACCAGATTTTTGAAGAGCAAGATGCAGTTACTATTAAGTGATACAATGTTCAGAATTGTTGGTTTATATCATTGTTTGTGATCGTTGAAGTGTGTGATTCTGAATCAATGGATGTTAGTTGTCTTCTAGATTTACTGCTCATAAAGAATTGTGTCTGGTACAAGTTCTTCATGCTGATTTTGCACCAGATGTTTTTATTTTTTATTTAATCTATTTGTCATTTTTGATTTATTGATTTATTTAGTATTTATTTATTTTTTAAACATTTTATGGTCCTTTTGTAAAACAACAGAAAACAGTAGATGTAGATGTTATCATTTAGCTACACGTTTTAGATTTGATAATCTCTGCTTAAATACAGAAGGTATAGTAATTAGTAAACTATTAAATTTTCATAAGAGTAGAAGCCTTATGAATTTATTCACATATTTTTACTGTGTTGAATTTTCCAGTGTTTTGATTTTGACAACTATGTGGATATGAACTCAAGGAGGCCCTCTTGGCGCTGCCCACACTGTAATCAGCCTGTATGCTTTACTGATCTCCGCATTGATCAAAAAATGGTCAAGGCAAGTAGGTTTCGGCGCTTGCCACCTTATATATATCTACTTTCCCAAGTTGAATCTTGCATTCTCCATCTACTTTGAGTGATTGGTGTTGGTTATTCTCAGATCTTGAAAGAGGTTGAGCGAAAGGTCAACGTTGTAATTGTCTCCTCAGATGGATCGTGGAAAGCTGCCATGGAAACTGATGATGCTACACAGAAGCCAGATGCTAGGACCTTCAATTCTGGTGAAGATGATTCCCAAAATGTTAGCATGTCAAGCACACCTGTCTTGGATCTTACTGGAACGGACGATGTTATGGATGATGTTGTCACTTATGAAGCTGAAGATAGAAAACTTGACCCAATTGTCTCACAAAATGAATCTTACGCTCATGTTGCTAATACAAGTGGTGTTAGTGAGGACACCTTCTGGTCAGGACTTTATATGTCAACCTTTGGAGCTGGGTCATCAAATGGTCAGCCGAATACAAATTATGGTGGGTCTCCTTTGGTACCTGAATCTAATATTTCTGCTCCAAGCAGAGAAATCGAGGTTTTCCACGGTACTGCAACATCGCCGGTGGCACAAAATGAAACATCTCTACAGCTGCAGCAGTACCAATATGGTGGGAATCCAGCAATCACTAGTGAGTATGGAACTTTACCACAGTTACAATCCAGGAATGTGACCCGGACACCAGTTGCAGTTCAGGCACTACCAGCTACGCAGACCCCATGTGCTGTACCAGTACCAAGGTCCAGAAGTACGCCAAACACCTTTATGAGGCAAAATAGCCTTCCAATGAACACGAATCCAACCATTAGGTCAACTCCACAGGTCCCACATTTTTCATCAACGCCTCTGAATCAGTATCAAGGGTTACAGGTAAATGAGCACCATTCTCTTTATGAATTTTGTTTTTTCAGTTAGCCTACTTATTCATATTATTCTACTTTTTCTCTTTAGCAGTCGTCTCTATTTTCACTTCTTATAAGTTGAGTCCATATTGTATTCCTGAAGTACCAAAAATAACAGTGCACTAAATTTTCTTGACTCGAAGACTCTTACGCTGTCTAAGTGATACTCTTGATGCATTTTGCCCTCAGAAGAATTAATCATTTGTTTGTCTGATTGCTCAGCGAAACACTGGCCTTCAGGCGCCGAATCAGGCCCCACAGGCTTACAGAACTTCAAATGAACACCAAAATTCAAGTCAGCATATGGCAAATATCAGGACGTCTCAAGCAACTAATCAATCGCCAAGGTCTATGCAATCGCCACCCAGCTTCATGCGTCAAGACAGAGGAAGTTATCCAAGTAGTGGTTTGAGCAGTCAACACTCTCAATTGGTTGCAGCTGCTAACAGAGCTATACATATGTCTATCGATCCATCTAGAACAATATCCACATATTCAATGAACAATCCTGCGGGGCTCAGAACACCATTACTGGGAGATCAGAGGGTAAGTGTTGGAGTCGCATCACAGCCACTCACAAGAACCGATTCCTATGATCCACCTGATGCGAACTGGCGACCTGCTGCTCGGATGCGTGGAGCTCTAACTGGGCAGGCTTATTCTGATGCAATGAACCAGTACATTGTCCGGCCTACCCTGCAAGCTCAAGCACACGCTGCTAGACCAGTGTCCAGTGTGGCGTCTCTCCCTGCTAATGTCCAATCACTCATGGCTGACCGAGGGACTCAGGGTTCTCCTGCACCAAACTGTTCTTCGGCAGGACCGACAAGCCAGCCAGGGATGTAGGAAGAATCACCAAGTTCCTCATATTAGTCATGTTTGCTATGTTTTTAGTTCTCTTCTCTCTTGTTGTTGTTAGGAACTACTAGCTCAAGGGCGTCGGAAGTTTCGATAACTAGAATATAAGTTATGCTATTAAAGCAGTGTAGGGGGTAGGTACCTAGGATTCTGGTTTATATCTGGCATTTATCTTTTGTATAGCTGCTCTTCATCCTTCTCCCCATTGTAGGTGCTATATTTGACAGGTAACTGTTAACATGAGTTGTTTATTCGAGTCTTTTATGTCTCAGCCTTAATTTTTATATGACCCACTGCACTGAGAAAGGCAATGAGGATGGGATTTCCTCTTGTTCCCTCACTGTCATGGAAGTGGCAATAGGAAGAACCAAACTGTGGGGTTAAGAAACGCTAATCATAACTTAAACTGGCCTTCCTGCAAAGCAGCGTTCTGCGACAGAGTTTCCTCGAAGCAGCTGCTGCTCTTAAGGGTGCCTTGTCGTAATTCAGATAAAAATGGAAAGAGAAATTGTGAATAGTGAGAAGGGAAGATAACATTTCGCCACTGGCTTTTGGAAATTCTATTGGAAGTATTTTACTTGTACGTTATTGAACCCTGGCGTTTAAAACAGGACACATGCGACTTAATAATATTTCATGTTCCGGACTTTGTTATCCGGCAAACTCGTGTTAGAGCTCGAACTCTGCAATCACGTCGTGCATGCACAAGCATATGTAGAGATCCATTGGCAGAAAATGAAAAATAAAAATAAAACCTAAAATCGAGTTTATTCGCCACCGAATCTAACCATGGCATATCGTATCACAACTACTCTCTTTTCTTCACAACTGCTCATATTGTGATTTTGTCCCTCTTCTCGATAAGCTTCTTCTAATCCTGTCTCATTCCCAAACACTATTTCTCTTAATATAAGATAGTTGATGCTGCCCTCGGCATTTTTTGGGATAAGACATTGCCATCTAAGTTCCAAATCGTCTGATATTATCTCGACGGTACAAATAGTATGTTGTGAAAAGCAATTTGGAGCCATTTCACGTCCCACCCATTGGGAACTCTTTGTAATGATATGACTTATGAGTATGATGATATTGCTACGATTGACCAATTGTAAATGATTTGTGATATAAAAATGCTAATTTGATTTGTGGTTAACTTTGTGAAAATATAAGGACTGCGTTTTGAAGATTAAATAAAGTCTCAATAATGTTTCGAACTTTTTAAAATTATAATGTAGACCAAATTGTTTCTAGAGATATTGTTGAATGTGTACACTTTATGTGTCTATATTTATCCTTCAAACTTTATGTGCCGATGTTTATCCTTCAAACTTTATGTGTCGATGTTGAAGCGTTTGGTTAATTTGATGGGATAATGTGTGATTATATAAATGTTTGATAAATTATATTATATTCATAAAATACAATTAAAATGTATTCAAACTTGTTAAATGTTTGAATTTATGAATTAAAATAATAAAGTAGATTTTGTACTAAGTTTATCCATGAAGGTAGGATAAACTTATCCGGACCCTCTCTTCGTGACAAATTATTATTTATTTTGATGGATTAATTGTAAAACCTGCATTATCATCGGACTTTCATCTAACAATCAAAACACTTGAAAATGCGTGATAAAATTTACAATCGCTCATTTATCACATATTATCCACTTAATCAAAACACTTCCATAAAGTACAACATATACCAATGAATATTGTACTTAGTAGTGATCTATGAATACCTTACTTAATATTGACTAGTATGTAACAATTTTAGACATTAAGCACCTGATCATAAAAATACTGATTGGATAGAAAAACAGTTTTTGTAAAATCATTTTTTCAAAATTAAAAGTTAAAAGAAAATATTTCCAAGAATCATTTTTTCAAACCAGTTTCTCCAAATGAGGATCCCTTGTAATGACCTTTTCTTTTTCTTCATGCATGTTCAATTTCTCAATGTCG
>JAYMSH010000506.1:0-10835 GCA_036897905.1 Aragoa cleefii | reverse complement strand
AAAGTAATGATTGCATCATAATAAATCATAACATTCACTAGAAACGTAAATAAATCTCGGTGAAAAGTCATGGATAAGACGATGTACTTAACGACTCATCATGTTATTGGGAGAAAGTACAAAATTATAGATTTCTTAATGTCTTAGTATGAATGGTAGAGTACTCTAATCTAGATTTCTTCAATCTATGTATATTAAATTACAAATCAAAGTCGTCTCTAGTTCATTTGGGGTGGGAAAAACATAAACCTTTCTTGAAATGTGTTTACACGCTGTTCTGTTTCAGTACGTGGCACCTGAGGTGTTTAGTATTTTGTTTAAATATAACAAATTGTGAAATATTTAATTATATCTTGTTTGATGTTTAACATTGTTTTATTTGAGCCGTTAAAGAATTTAAGAGAGAATTGAAGATTTTCATAAATCTCAAAGTCAAATCTCAACTTGAGTTTTGAACTAAAGTAAGAAATTATTAAATTTCTTTTCGGAAGAAATCCATGAAACCTAGCATATTTTGATGAAACTCTTATATCGTGGAACTACATAGGTTTTTCATTTCGATTAGTAAGAAAAACTTGGAAAGTTTTGAAAGAAATGCTTGAAACTTTAAACTATTTGTATTGTACCTATTATATAATTTACTATCCTCAATACTCAATCATTCAATAATTAATGACATGTACATATTTATATAATTTAAAACCTTCGCTATATTACATATTTTATCTGTTTGGTATTTTTCAAATCTCCACATATTACATTGTTATATACGGTCAATATAAAAAAAATATGTTATCGAATCACATAAAGATTGTACAAAATCTACTAACAATAAATAACATATACCAGTTTTTAGAATTTCTTGATCTGTTGTATCATAGCGTAATATACGGTCAACATCACGTAATTACATGAAAAATGTGATCAATTTTCCAATAAATAATGACATGACAATAGTAATGTCACGTGTCATTTTATAGAATCTAAAGTCTCGTCGTATTATGTAATGTATTAATGTTTGTATTCACAGAATCATCATAAATCAATATGTGTTACATATAACCAAAATAGATCAAGAGTGAGAAGACACAATAACGACAAATAACCTTTTTAAGAGTTACAGACCTCGTTACTTTTGTCAGTTAGCCACATAAATATCTAATTCATATATGAAATGTAGAATTAGGGGGGAATTAGTTGAATGAGAATTATGAAAAATTAGCGAATTATCTTGACTAGTTATAGGTGATTTGAAGATTTGAACATTGAATTAGCGAATTTGGGGGTAAATTGCACTATAAATCATCCGAAAAAATAATTTTCCGGCAAAATTTCTAATCGAAGTAGGAAAATTAGATTTTTCCAAAAATTACTGTACCAAAAGCGGCAATGAAAAAGTTAGAATACCTAGAGTGGAGAGGAAAAAAGTTATAATACCGAATGGAGTTTTTTCTTTTTCGATTAATGATACGCATATGTTCCTATAATTTCAAACCTTCGGTATATTACATATTTTATCCACGTGGTATTATTCAAATTTTCACATATTACATTGTCTTATATACGGTCAACATAAAAAAATATGTTATCGAATCACATGAAGATCGTACACAATCTACTAACAATAAATAAAATATATCGGTTTTCAGGAGTTTGTGCTTTGTTGTATTATGTATTGAACATGTGTTGATATTCATCGAATCTCCACGTATTAACTTGTGTTATATACGGTCGACATAGCGTAATATATCACGTAATTACATGAAAATTGTGGTCAACTCCTCCAATAAATAATGACACGCCAATAGTAATGTCACATGTCGTTTTATAGAGTCTAAACTCTCGTCGTATTATGTAATGTATCAATGCTCGTATTCACAGGATCATCATAAATTAAATTGTGTTATATATAACCAAAACATATCATCAATGAGAAGACACAATAACGCCAAATAACCGTTCTAAGAGTTCCAAACATCGTTCCAACACCTATTGAATTCCGAAAAAGTAAACCGTTTTTCATTTCGCCGAGGAAGCAAAATGTAAAACGAAGGAAATAAAACCTAGTAGTAACTCAAATCCTTATCGGTTTAACGGGTAAATTTGTAATGTTATCAAAGCAAAAGGAGAATAACAATACTCTACAAGCTGTCATTTGGTACCAACTTTAGTCATTTCTATGCACATTTGGTAGAATATTTATTTCGCCAGTAAGGCTAAAAGCCATAAACATATTCTAGAAGACATCTCCGTTAGTATTTATACGTCCAACAAAACACTCCCGACACATAACAAAATCACACCCCTTACATCGTACGCAATAAACAGAATTCTCGCCTATTTCTTTCCCGCACAAATCGGTGTGTTCTTCCAGTTCCGTTTCAAATCTTTCTTAGGGTATAGGGTTTTGGGAAAAACATGCATATGCAGAGAGACGGCGGCAACGGGCCACCGGTTGGGCCACCCCGGCCCAATTTCAGAATCGGGCTCCGGCCGGAAGGCCCGCGTGAATTGGATATGCTACAAGTTAACGAGAGAATTGTTAGCAGGCTTAGGTTCAGGCCGCAGAGGTGGTTCAGGCCGCAGAGGGTGCATTTCGTTGAGTTACATTATGATCAGTGGAATCATGTGTTACAGACGGTGGTTGAGCTCTGGGAGATGAAGTTCCGCGACAACGAGCTCGAGTTCTTGCCGTGGCTGATTAATAACGTCTGGGTGCCGTCCGATGACGTGGAAATGAATGAACTGCTGACGTGTGTGTTTTCGGAGTGGATGAGGGGTTTGGAGTGGGATTTGGTGGAGAAGTGGATGCAGAAGCTGAGGAATGTGTTGGATGAGATTAAGAGGGTTTCGTATTTGTTGTCGAGGCCGAATAAGATTGGGACTTGTGGGGAGCTGTTGAGGCAGAAGAAGTGGTTGGAGGAGGAGAGGGATTTGGTTTCAAAGCGGTTGCAGGAGTTTAAGGTTGGGATGAGGTGTATTGGTGGTTTGTTGGAGGAGAAGGTTGTAGAAGGGGATTTTATTCCGGTTTTCGAGTTTGAGAGTGTGGAAATGGTTCTGTGGGAGAGGGTTTATATGTTGGTGAAGAGGGAGTGTGCGAGGATGGATGGTGGACTGCCTATCTATGCTTACAGGCGGGACATTTTGGAACAGATTCATAGCCATCAGGTTAGCCTTTTGTTTATGTACTTTGTTGATCCTGCTTTAGTTCAATCTTGGAAATGTGTTTTATTCCTTGTCTCCTTAAGTTAAATAACTAGTTTGTCTAGTTTGATGTGATCCCAAGTTAGTTTTTTCCCCAATTGTTAGTGTGCACTTGTAACCTGTGTACTTTATCTCTGCTTCTTGAGCACCTCTTATGCTCGAGTTAGCGGAATCCTTATTCAATATATTTTGCCTTAAAAAAAAGAAAAAAAAAAACTGATGGCTAAGGATTATATCATTTGAAAAGGATAAGACGTTTAGTGTTTTTTATTTTTTTGTTGTTCTTGCTGATCCTGCGTTAGTTGAATGTTATAATTTTTTTTTATTCCTTGGTCTCTTTCAAATCTTATGTTATGTCCCGTGGTTTAAGTTAAGAGACTAGTTTGTCTAGCTTGATTTCTTCCCAAGTTAGTTTCCATGCATTGGTTAGTGTGCACTTTGAGTAACTGGTTGGTAGGGATTATGTATCCAAAAGGATAAGACGTTTAGTTTTTTCGTTTATGTGCTTTGGTGATCCTGCACTAGTCGAATCTTAGAAATGTCTTTTATTCATTAGTCTCTTCGAAACGTTAACTTATATTTGATGGCATCCATGTGGTTTAAGTTACGAAACTAGTCTGTCTAGCTTCATGCGTTCCCAAGATATTTTTTTTAGTATGTAGAGTAATTAACTAGATGGTGAGGATTATCATTTGAAAAGGATGAGACTTTGCACTTGATAGCTACATTTATATGCCGTAAGTTAATTTCTTATGTGCTGAGTTTGTCATATAATTTGTCATTATTTATTGTAGATACACACAATAAGATAATTGTGTTGCAATTTTACAGATTACAGTGCTGATAGGAGAAACTGGTTCGGGCAAGAGCACACAGCTGGTTCAGTTTCTTGCTGATTCTGGGATTTCTGGCCAGGAGTCTACTGTCTGCACTCAGCCACGGAAACTTGCTGCCATCTCATTGGCTGAAAGGGTTAAAGAGGAAAGCTATGCCTGCTATAAAGAGGATTCAGTTTCCTGTTATGTGTCATATTCATCAGCTCAGGAGTTCGAATCGAAGGTGATATTTATGACGGACCACTGTCTATTGCAGCACTACATGAGTGATAAGCGACTATCCGGTGTTTCTTGCATTATTGTTGACGAGGCTCATGAAAGAAGCTTAAACACAGATCTCCTCCTGGCATTGCTAAGAGATCTACTATGTCAGAGGCCTGATCTCAGGCTTGTCATTATGTCGGCAACCGCTGATGCAGCCCAATTTGCAGACTACTTTTGCGGGTGTAATATATATCATGTGGTTGGAAGAAACTTCCCCGTTGATATTAAATATGTACCTTGTGAATCTGAGGTTTTTTTTGCTTCTAAAGTAATGCCTTCATATGTTTCTGATGTTGTGAGGATGGCTACTGAGATTCACAAGACCGAGAAGAATGGTACTATCCTTGCCTTCTTGACCTCTCAGATGGAAGTAGAATGGGCCTGTGAGAAATTCCAAGCTTCCTCTGCTATTGCATTACCTTTGCATGGAAAACTTTCCTTTGCCGATCAAAGATGTGTGTTTCTGCCCGATCCTGAAAATAGAAGGAAAGTTATATTCACAACCAATGTTGCTGAGACATCCTTAACAATTCCAGGAGTCAAGTTCGTGGTTGATTCTGGGATGGTAAAAGATAGCAAGTTTGAACCTGCTACCGGCATGAATGTACTAAGGGTGTGCAGGATCAGCAAGAGCTCAGCTATTCAACGGTCTGGCCGCGCTGGGAGAACTGAACCTGGGACGTGTTACAGACTATATACTGAAAATGAATTTGAGTTAATGACAGCTCATCAAGAGCCAGAAATTCATAAAGTTCATCTTGGTATTGCGGTTTTGAGGATTCTTGCTTTGGGAGTAAAAAATGTACAGAGTTTTGATTTTGTTGACTCACCTAGTGTCAGAGCTATAGATATGGCCATCAGAAATCTTATTCAGTTGGGAGCTGTTGTAGTGAGAGATGATGTTTATGAATTAACTGCAGAAGGGCGACAAATGGTCAAGTTGGGTATAGAGCCTCGCCATGCTAAAATGATTCTCCAATGCTTCCACCACCAAATGGGTAAAGAGGGTCTTGTTCTAGCTGCAGTAATGGCAAATTCTAGTAGTATTTTTTGTAGAGTTGGAAAGGAGGAAGACAAGTTAAAATCTGATCGCATTAAGGTGAAATTTTGCCATTCTAATGGTGATCTCTTCACATTGCTTTCTGTTTACAAGGAGTGGGAATCTGTGCCCTCAGCAGCAGAGAGAAATAATTGGTGTTGGCACAACAGCATTAATGCAAAATCCATGTGGAGATGCCAGGACACCGTGCGAGAACTAGAGGCTTGCCTTAAACATGAGCTTCATAAGATCATGCCCAACTACTGGTACTGGAATCCCCAACTACACTCTGAGCATGATAGAACATTGAAGAATATTATCCTATCTTGTTTGACTGAAAATGTGGCTATATACTCTGGATATGATCAGCTTGGTTATCAAGTGGCATTATCTGGGAAGCATGTGCAGCTGCATCCTTCCTGTTCTTTGTTAAATTTTGGTGAAAGACCTCCCTGGGTGGTTTTTAGAGAGATTCTTTCAGTGGCTACTGAGTATTTGGTCTGTGTTACGGCGTGCGAGTTTGAATATTTCCCAAAACTTTCACCTCCTCCCGTATTTGATTTCTTGAATATGGGCAGTGGACAATTGCAAAATAGGATTTTGACAGGATTCGGAAGTGTACTTCTGAAGAAATTTTGCGGGAAATCTAATGGAAATGTGCGCCATCTTGTGTCACGTATCAGATCTGAATGTGAAGATGAACGTATAGGAGTCGAAGTCAATGTCGATCATAATGAGATACTTTTATACGCTTCTTCGAAAGACATGGAAAAAGTGCATGGTCTGGTAAATGATGAGTTGGAGCATGAAAAGAAGCTGTTGTGGAATGAATGCTTGGAGAAGTGTTTATATAGTGGAGGGCCCACGGTCCTGCCTTCAATTGCCCTTTTTGGAGCTGGTGGTGAGGTAAGACACCTTGAACTTGACAAGAGATATCTGACTGTTGACGTGTACCATTCAAACCTTACTTCCCTCAATGATAAAGAGCTCCTGGCATTTTTGGAGAGTAGTACGTCTGGCGATATTTGTGGTCTTAACAGGTTTCCTTCTGTTGGTCATGACAATGAAGAGAAAGAAAGGTGGGGAAGGATAACATTCCTTACTCCTGATGCTGCCAAGGAAGCTGTTGGATTGATTCTCTCCGAGTTCGGTGGTGGTTTGCTGAAGGTGGTTCCTTCTAGAAACACGCTCGGTGGCGATCACAAAATGGTGTCATTTCCATCTGTCAGAGCCAGGTTTTTTTGGCCTCGTAGGTACAGCAAAGGGGTAGCAATAGCGAGGTGTGACCCAAGAGATGTTGCTTCCATGGTTAGTGATTTTTCTGATAATCTAAGATTTGAAGACAGGACTATATGGTGTGGACCTGGAGCAAAGTCTGATGACAGCGTTGTAATCACTGGTCTCGATAGGGAACTTTCTGAGGCTGATTTATTTCCGGTGCTAATAGGAGCAACAACTAAGAGGATTCTGGACTTATTTTTGGTGAGAGGAAATGCAATTAATAATCCTCCTCTCGTGGCTTGTGAGCAAGCTATTCTGCGAGAAATATCTCCCTTTATGCCTAGGAGGAACCCTCATGGAAATTTTGTCCGTGTTGAGGTCTTCCCCCCCGGAACTGAAAGATGCTTTCATGAAAGCCAGAATTACTTTTGATGGGAGTTTACATTTGGAGGCAGCTAAGGCTCTGGAGCAGCTCGATGGGAATGTTTTACCTGGGTGTTCTCCGTGGCAAAAAGTAAGATGTCAACAATTGTTTCAAAGCTCTGTGTTCTGTCCTGCACCAGTGTACTTTGTTATCAGGAACCATCTGGAATGTTTAATTGCAAAGATCCGGAGACGAAAAGGTATTTATCTTTTAGTTTTGGTTTTCATAAAGTTATTTGTGGATTCATCTGATCTATCTTTAAATTAAATTTTCTGGTGATTGCTGTGTATGTTCATTTTTCTTTTAAGATTAAACTACTTCATCATGCTTGACTCCTTTTTTCAAGTGTTCTTTTAGAAGGTTGACTAAGATTGACTGATCCTCCTCCTCCTCCTCCTCCCTCTTCTTTTGAGATTTATTATTTATTTATTTATTTATATTTAACACTGCCAGCAATTAATAAGAAGTAGATGTGGAGAATTTTCTTGATTCAGAAGTATATATAAATTCCTAGGAAGTGATACCTCTTGAATGGGTAGAGCAGTGAGTTTCTATACCTCGACCTCTAGATGTATAATTCCCATTTATTAATCTTGTGATGTAGTTAGGTTTTACTATAACCTGAATACATGTATAAGCTTCAGACTCGAATATATGGAACATATTTGGGTTGAGGTCCTAGTTATAGTTTCAACAATTTACTTTTGTTTGAAAGGAAGGCCAGTTCTCGTGCTAGAAAATAGAAATTAATTTTTTGTCTTTCCTAGTAATAAATTTGATATTGTGAAGCTGATATCCATGTTTTTTTAAGCTGGAGTTGTTAATTTAAGCTGGAGTTTCACTGGTGCTTAACATTATTTGTTATTTTCATGTGACTTTTTTAATGTATCTTGATTGGTAGGAGTCTACACCTATTAAATAGATAACTGCTAGGTTTTTGGAGCTATGTAACTGATACCATTTTCATTTAACATTTTGGACTGATGCACATTTAACTTTCTATGCAGGTGTAGAATGTTATCTGGAGAAAAACCAGAATGGTTCCTGTCGAGTAAAGATATCTACGTGTGCTACGAAGACCATGGCAGAGGTGAGGAGACCTCTGGAACAGCTCATGAAAGGGAATATTTTACATCATCCTGACATCAATCCAGCTGTACTTCAGATTCTTTACTCGCGTGATGGAATCATACTTACGAAATCCATTCAACGAGAAACGGGAACCCATATACTGTTTGACAAGCACAGTATAATTGTAACAGTATTTGGTTCTCGGGAAAATATTGATAAGGCTGAGCAGAGGCTAGTGAAAGAGCTTCTTTCTTTACATGAGAGCAACTTGAGATTCAACTACGTGGTGGAGCTTTTCCTCCTGACATGATGAAGAGAGTAGTTCAAAGTTTCGGACCAGACCTTCATGGGCTTAAGGAGAAGGTTCCTGATGCAGAATTTTTGTTGAATGCAAGGCGGCAGTCTATATCAGTTGTAGGCGCCAAAGATTTGAAGCATAAAATTGAAGAGATAATTAGCGATCTTGCACAAACAGGTGGAATACTGAAACATGATGACGATGCTGCATGTCCGATTGTTTGTGTGATGTGGAGGAACCTTACCGGCTCGAAGGTTGTCATCACGAGTTTTGCTGTGAATGCTTAATCGAGCAGTTCGATTCTGCAATCAGAAACCAGGACACTTTCCCGTTACAGTGTACCAAAGAGGGTTGCAGGACTCCCATCTTCTTGACCAACCTGAGGACATTATTGTGCAATGGAAAGTTGGAGGAACTCTTGAGGGCTTCTTTGGGTGCTTTCGTTGCTAGGAATGGTGGGTCCCACAGGTTTTGCCCTTCGCCAGATTGCCCTGCAGTTTACCGGGTATCGGATCCCGGCGAACCCTTTGTATGCGGTGCATGTTCTGTAGAGACATGCACCAGTTGCCACCTGGAATATCATCGTTACATGTCGTGTGAGAAGTATCGGGAGTTCAAAGACGATCCAGATTCATCTTTGAAGGAGTGGTCGATGGGTAAAGAGAATGTGAAGACGTGCCCAGTGTGCCGGTGCACGATTGAGAAGATAGAAGGGTGCAATCATATTGAGTGTAAGTGTGGGATTCATGTTTGCTGGTCTTGCTTAGAGTGCTTTGGCAGCAGTGAGGAGTGCTATGATCACTTATGATTGGTACATTCTGCAATTGATTGATTGAAAAATCTGTGATTGGTCGCGTATTTCTTCATTTATGTTTATTGTGCCTCAAGTTTGGTAGCGTATAGTATATACATGCCTGTTGCGATAGTGGACTCTTGTGTTGGCTGCTTTTGTACATATATCCATCTAGTGAGGGTAAAATGCAAAAAAATCCCTTTGAAGTATTATAAATGTGCACAAAACCCTCTGAGTTATTAAAATTGCGTTAAATCCCCCGAGTTATATGAAAATCATGCGTGAAATCCTCTAGCTGTCAAGACTAACTTGGCGTGCTGCAAACGCGCGTTATATGTGAATGGTCATGTGTTTGATTCATTTTTAAGCTGTAAAATGAAATAAATACACCTAATTTACATTATAGAACTCCTCCCCTCCATATTTGGCTTGATTCAGTTCTTGCCTCCATATTTCTTTCAATTCATTTCATCCCTAATTCCTTTCTTCTCCGGTTGAGGTCAATTATTCCCCGGCGAATGCGATGGCCATGGCTTCTAGGTAATTAATCTCTAACTCATTTATTCGAGTTAATTGCTTCCCCATTTCTTTTTAAAATTTCATGCGAATTGTATGCAGAATAGTTGTCTTCCGTACAACCAAAATCGCGATCCTAACGTGAATTCCAAATGTTACTGCAATGATGCTGCTGCGGGCTACATGGTCGGCCCAAGCAAGGAGAATGAGGGGTGCCTTTTGAGCAATTTCTGCGTAGGTGAGTGTGGGTACTCGTCTTAGGTGAATCCGACTGAGGCCGATGACTGGGAATCGACCGAAGAACAGATAAGTCCCACGAGCAATGATTATAGGCATGAAGAATTCATACCAATTTCAAAGACCTAACGTCGAAGATGAAGAAAGCCTATGAGAATTTGTAATTTTCTGTTCGGTTGATGAACTAGTTCTCATAATATTTGTATTATTTTAGTCTTGCATAATGAAGTATTTAGATAGAATTTGTGATCTGTAAGGTTTGAATTGTGCACTGTGTCGCAGTTTGTATTATGTTATATGGAGGTATTTGATGATCTGCTTACACATATAGACTATGTAAAGCATGATAAACATTGACATCATAATAGAGTCAAACATGTTACTCAATAAAATGTATATCCAGGACAACATTGGTCCTTACAACATCCTATATATCAAAAAGGCCCTAAATTGGAACCAAAGTCATCATAATAGAGCCTAATATGACTCGACAAAACATCAAACTCAGCCAACATGCGACCACAATAAAGTTTTGATACCATCTGGTACTAAATAGTAGAAATAAAACTAGTGGTGGACCAACCTAATAAATAAAGTCATAAAGTTCCACCAACTCAACCAAAATATAATACTAGTCCACAATACACCAAAGACCAAACCATGCACACTGCACAGACCTCAGTTTTGAGGAGTCCCTCTCTTTCTGCTCTTGATGTTCTTGTGGGCATCTGCTTCTGTGGGCTTATGCTGACTAGGCTACCTCTCTGGTGGATTTGGGGTAGCAGGCACCATACAACATGCCCTCTTGAATCATTGTTGTGCACTAGAATTAGCATTAGAAGCTGAAGAATTTGGTGGCCTAGGAGTTTGGTCAGATCTCAATAAAGTGGTAGCAGATCTAGGGGGTTTACTTGCTTTAGTAGTAGCAGCTG
>JAYMSH010000505.1:0-10845 GCA_036897905.1 Aragoa cleefii | reverse complement strand
ATGGAGACGAGGTTTGACAGTTGTTGGATTTGTACAATTTTCCATTACAAGATTTCAATGTTAGACATAATTATCAAACTTTTGTACAATTAGATTTATTAAGTTAAAGAAGTCTAACCATGATTTATTTGGTTTAGTTAAGTTGCCACTTGTCAACGAACGAATGTAGGAGGAAATGTTGTAGCAATTGTGCAGGAGACGAATTGCTCCCACGAAATTATGACGATGCAAGATTTGTAATCGCGGAGGAGTCATTTGTCGAAAACAGCAGCAAATGTTGGTGTCAATTCTGGTCTTCATTCTCATTATATTTTGAAGTAGTTAGTTAGTTAGTTAGTTAGTTACGAGTTTGGCAAATAAAACAATATACAAAATCTCATAATAGTCCAACCAGCCCTCCAGCCAATGCACCTCCGAATACAGTGTGCAATCTCACACAGTAATACTTAGCCATGAATATCTTTTCCTTGTCCTGTCAAATTTCAAACTCAACTAAATTAGCAAGGACAATCCCCGATTCACATTTATCGCAAATACCAACAAGATGAAGCAAGTTATTCTACTCCTCACCTTGCGGTTCGTCTCGACAACCAATCTTCCCAACGGTATTGTTAAAGCACATAGAACCTGTGACAGAACGATGACTATTAACATTGAAACAAGGGATAAAGGTGTGAATTTGAGACTCAAAATCTGGAACAAAATTCTTTGTTTACGTCAGCGAATAGCGCTAAAGTGACTGATTGCAAAAGTTTCTGATTCCAATCGGTTTTGCATAACCAGCTTCTGCTGTTTTTCAGTTTAAAATAAGCTAAAAAACTGATTCTGGGAATCACCTTAGAATCAGCTTCACAGAGTCCGATTATGAAAATGAGAAACTTTTTCAAACAGAAAATTTTTCATGCTAGAAAACAGAAGCCCTTTGATATACTGGTCGCTTACTACGGATGGGAATGGAAGAGTTCCCACGACTCCTAGAATGAAAACAAGTGAATAGAGCATTGTGACAGTGGCTTTCACTATTTTCGCGCCCGCGTCAGTTCCAAACCTGACCTGGATTTTGAAACAATTGTTAGGTGACTGTCAGTCAATCTTTAGTGATTAAGTTTATATAGCCGGTGTACTAACCAGAGGTGATATTTTTCCAACAGCCCTGTCATCCTCTATCTGAATCATTCGTCATCAAATTAGTTTGAGAAAATTGATAATCGGGAGACGGAAAGAGATTTCAAAATATAGCTACAACCTGATGGAAGTGACTACAGAAGAGGATCAATGAAGTCGTGAGCCCAACTAGTACCGATGAAGCAACAACAGTACCGGAAATTGATTGTTCCCTATTGTTACAGAAAATCGTCAGTTTGAAGTCCACGAGTTTTGCATCTTGAAACGGGTAAAGGGAAGTAGGACACCACCTTGTTGCACTCTGAAGCAAGTAAAACGCTGTGGTGGCAAATGGACCAAATGCCGCAAAGCATAATGGTTCTCCTAGTCCCTTATAACTTCACCGAAATGACGGACACTGCAGAGTATAATTATAATTATCTGTTCAAAATTAGCAATGCTGTGTATTACTATAAGCGTTTGCAGAGAGCAAATGATGGAGTCGTACTCGTCGTACCTGGTAAATATAGCCGCAAAATATAGCATAAGCTAACAAATATAGGC
Source organism: Aragoa cleefii (assembly GCA_036897905.1). Taxonomy (NCBI): domain Eukaryota; kingdom Viridiplantae; phylum Streptophyta; class Magnoliopsida; order Lamiales; family Plantaginaceae; genus Aragoa; species Aragoa cleefii. The sequence continues at coordinate 9,177 of JAYMSH010000505.1, read as the reverse complement.
AACGTAGGCTTCCAGCCTCCATTGATACCTGAGTGAGGCCCAAGAATCCAAGTGCTAGTAGTAACCAAGCAACAATGTGAGTTCCTGTCCGGCTTCAATGAGATACACAGGATGACGACAAGCAGATTGTTATGTGTATTCCGTACTAGAAACAGGAAGTAAAAAACAGACTTGACAACGGGGGCGGAACTAGGGGAGGGTAGGGGCGGTCGCCCCCCTAATTCCGGAAATTTAAGGCAAAAAAAAGAAAAAAGTTATAGGTACCCCCCAAACTCGATCAACATCGAAATCATGGGTCCGCCCCTGCTTTGTGTAGTCCTAATTACATGCAGCACCCCTTGTTTTGAGAAATTACACCAAATTGTAAAGGTAATAGATTAAACAGTAGAAGAGGTGCGTGTAATCGTGTCTCTAATGTTGGCTAATACATTGCGGAGGTATCTATAATTTCTGAAAACATAGAGGTGGCCGCTGAAAACGGTCATTTTTTAGGGGAGATATACATGCTCACCCTCCGTAATAGCATAGGTTTGAGATGGATTTAGATCAGCTTTCATTTTTTTCATCAAATAATTTTGTTTTAGAATTACTTTCTTGAAAATCTCAACAACTGTACTAGTCAATTTTAGCTTTATTTAGTGATCCTTGCTCCAAATGAGAAAGCCCTCTCCGCTGCATTTCTTGCATGTAAACTTGAGAGTAATGTCATTGTAGTAATAATTATGTGCTAATCTGTGGTTCAGGCACTCTGCAGGTGCACTTGTAGAAGTTGATGCATATTTTGAGGCACCCGAGCGTGTAGCTGCTCTAATCCTCGTCGCTCCTGCCATTCTTGCACCATTTGCTATGCAAAATTCTCAGAAACAAAGTCAAGCTGCAGGAGATAACCTGATCGGAGGAACCAGCTCTGGTTCAAATATGGCTCAGAATCCGTTTCTCAGATTTTACTGTATAATTTCAAACTTCACTAGATATATCGCGAAGGTGATTGTTCATATGGTAAAAGGGATGACAAACATGATAAGCTACCTGTATAAGCAAGCTATATCAGCAATCTTGCGCTCAGCATTAGGTCTGATGGTGGTAAGTAATTAATGTATGGTTTACTCTGTTGTTGTGGACGTGCTGTTCTTTCTAGGCAATATAGGATTAGGAAGAAGTTTCACTTGACACCATAATGGGTTGAAAAATTCCCACAAGTTTGAGACTGTACCAAAGACATCCCTATATTTTGTCCTTTTGATAAATTCTCAAATGCATGGGTTTATGGGATACTTCAGCGAAGCCCAAGAGTTCCAGGCGACGTTCTTTAATGGGTTGTTGAGATGCCAGAAGAATTCTCGTCACTGTATTCCAGAATGTTTGATTGAACAATACTACAAGTTATCCGTTGTTACATTTGAATATTTGAGGTGATTTTGAGAAAATGTAATTTTTCATAGTTTTATCTCTATGTCTGCATTGAAAGTCATGCTTCCCTTGATGGTTTCAGATAAGGATGATAATTAACAAATTCGGAGCAGCTGGTGTTCGCTCTGCTTGGTATGATTCAATCCAAGTCACTGATCACATTTTACAAGGTTATACAAAGGTGACTATATGATATTTCTATCGTCTGAATAAGTGATTAATTACAAGTTGCACTCTGATGTTTTTTGGTTGCAATTACAGCCACTGAAGGTTAAGGGCTGGGATAAGGCTCTGGTTGAATACATATTGGCAATGCTTACAGACTCTGCATCTAAACTAAAGCCGTCTCTGGCAAAAAGGCTGGCGGATATCTCATGTCCAGGTTATAGAATGTTGGAGTATACTAAAAGTCTAAACCAACATAAGAAGGCGCATTCATATTGGTTATATTCCACTTGCTCTAGTAATACTGTTCTGATAATCATTTTTTGTTTTGCAACTGTAGTTCTGATTATTACAGGTGATATGGATCGTTTCGTCCCTTCTTGGAATGCTGAAAGACTTTCGCGAGCTATTCCAGGATCTCATTTTGAATTAATCAAGAGCTGTGGCCACCTCCCCCAAGAAGAAAAGGCTGAAGAATTTGTGTCTATTGTTGATAAGTTTCTACAAAGAGCATTTGGGCCAGCAGAAGAACCGCACCTACAAGTGGTGACCTAAGGTTTATATTTGTTGGTGCAATGCAGTTCGTTATTTAGACATGTTGATATATTGAGATCAAGGATTTTAAATGGAGCTTCCACATCAAGCGGAGACAGGTATTTCCATTGACTTGAGGACGCAACCGGATTGCTATGAAGAATTTGGAGATGTAAATGTAAATAGAAAATCTTCCACAACTACCAAATTACATACATGACATGCATTTATATGCGAGTTTGGAACGCAATTCTTTTAAACCTGGTTTGAGCAAGAATCATTCCTTACGAAAGATGTAGTACTTTTTTATTCTACATGAGTCACATCATGACATGCCATAGCACTTCAAAAATGGAGGGGTTAGCTGATATAGTAACACTAGGATCGCGTTGACCACCCACTACGTCAAACCCTGACATGAAATCATCACCAAAGATCATAGCCCCGGCTGCTAAAGCTCCCGCACCTAATCCCATTCCAAAGCTCGATCCAGCCCCACGCCCTGAATGTGGCATGTTTATGTAACTATGCGCATAAGGATCTGAATGGGGAAAATAGTTGGAAATGTATCCAACATTGGAAGGAGGTGGTAGTGGGGTTCGAGGCGGTTGATAGCTAGGCCCAGTCGGCGAGTGATAGAGGGAATAGTTTGGAGGAATCGGCATGGGATTGTTTTGCGTGGGCCATTGGGATGGGGTTAGAGTTTGATGGGGCCTCTGAGAGTCTCCATGTCTGCTAACAAGCTTAATTCCCCCTTCTGATATGTTTTGAGGATTATTGCAGCCAGGTTGTTGGGATGTTACTGGGGTTCGAGGCGGTTGATTGCTTGGCCCAGCCGACAAGTGATAGAGGGAGTAGTTTGGAGGAGTCGGCATGGGATTGTTTGGTGTGGGCCGTAGGGATGGGGTTAGAGTTTGATGTGGCCTCTGAGAGTCTCCATATCTGCTAACAAGCTTAATTCCCCCATGTGATATGTTTTGAGGAACAGGCATGGGATTATTGTGGTCGGGTTGTTCGGATGCTGTTGACGTTTGATGTGGTCTCTGAGAGTGCGCTGATTTATATCTGTTGAAAAGTTTGATTCCACCACCGTGATTGGCGGGACCATAGGCTTCTTCTTCAGCTGCATTGGACATAATTCAGGTTAACTACTTCAGCTGAATGGTACCAAGTGACAGGATCATAACAGACCTTTTCTACTCATAATTAAGAAAATAGGTTCAAGTTCCCTGTGCTTCGCCTGGTGTGTGATTGTGTGATAAGTATGCGGTTTATGCTTCGTGGCATGTGTGATACACATACAGGCGACAGGAATTTGAAGAGTTATTTTCATCATTTGGTTCATAAAATACAGGATTAACATCCCTTCCTTTCTATCACCAACTTTTGTCTGGGATTCCCATATTTCTTGCAGTAAAAATTGGCACTGGTTTGATAAGGGCAAGAACATTGAGAATGTGACGAAAATCGGGAGTCAGAGGAAGGGAAGAGGTTAAACCTTCAACATCCATGCTGGTAACGCTCACATCATATATGGCGGGGAAAATCACCGGAAAATGAATTTAGGCCATTTAGCACACATATTAAAAGGTTCTATGAAATAAACCAAAGTACATGGGGTTTGAAGTCATCTTCTCTTTGAAATGTTATGCTATTTTACCTGGAGGAATCGGCTCAGAGTTGGGGCTGTCGGGCTCTTGGGTCGTGGTTACGCTTTGTGATTGTACTGATCCATATCTGCTAGCAAGTTTAATTCCACCTCCATAATTGGCCAGGTTAAGCCCACCCCCACCAGCTGCATAGGTCATAATTAAGGTTAGGGTTAACAGAACATCCCTTTTGATAAATGAATACGGTCTTTTCTGGTTGTTTGTACCTGCATATGATGAACTATGCTCTTCCCTCTCTTCTGAAATCCGGATAGAGATATCAATGAATCCTTGCGGTTTGTTGGCATTCTTGCGCAACTGGAAGCTCCCGACTTCTTCGACAGGCTTTGACACCTCGGATTTGGCATTATACTTGTCCAGAAACTCTTTCAGAACGATAGTTGCAGTTCCCAACAGGCTTGATCTGAGAAAGATAGGCTCTCTGCTATGAACTTCCACGTAAAGAGCAAGTTCTCGAGAATTCAGTTCAGAAGCATCAACTGCAACCGAAAACTTGGTTTTCCAAACGGGATTTCCACTCCCGGAAGCATCAATGTTGGTGCAGTACTTGTTGTCTGGATCAATCCAGCCAACTGCAAACCATTGGAGCTTAAACAGAGTTGACGTTCGTCTCAGCCCTCGTGCAGAAATCAAGCAGACCTCAACCCAGATCTTCCCCATTTCCAAACAGAGCTGTGAAATGTACAAATGAACAAGAAATAACAGAGTTTGTTCTTTTCCTAATAAAGACAACAATGGAGACAAACGATGTTTCTTGTTCCTACTTTTCATCAAGTAGAAGGCTACCTTGCTTTATGCAAAGAAAATTTATAAAGAAGCTTTACCTTTTCCTTGGAAAGTGTAGTTTATAAACATTATACATTTGGAAAAGGAATCCGAATAGTCAAATGTTCACAGCTTAACAGCCTGAAAAGTAGATAAATGTCTCACTTTGTCGCTATTTACAAAAACTTCGGATAATCTGATTCTCATAAGATAACTCCTGATTCTTAAAAATTAGTTTTTGATTTTGCAAACACAGGTTATTATAGAATCGGTTTTTCAGAATCTGAGAATCAAAAAATTTTACAAGCTGAATTATCCAACCTTATCCTTGAGAAAAGCTAGTTCTTCGTTGCAATGTGCCTCGTATAATGAGTCCTTGATGACAGATAAATACTGTGTCTACCGATGACCCATGAAAGTCAGCTATGCGACATAGCCGAGTTAGTTAACACATGGAAGAGATATTTACGCTCAGAACCACTTCTCTTTCGATCGTGACTTCTAGTACCCCGCTGCCACCATACAAAACCTGACATCATGCCTCGAAATATTACAGACATCCTAAAATGTAAGTTATGAAACGCGTTGTGTAGATGTGTCTGAGCGTAAATATCCTTATTCGCCATATATACTATCATCATGAAAATTCTCTTGGACGCAGAACTAATAAATGCTTTCTACCAGCAGATATCATTTGCTCATCCTGTGAGTAGGCAGGGGGAGCCCTTGTATACATCATAGTTGTGGCTCCGAGAGTATCATCGCCAAATCCACATGCACTGAAAAATGGCCTGTTGAGAACGCGAAGGCAGCAAAATTACTTCCACCGTTCATGTTATAGAGGCAATGAATCATCATTAGGAACATAAACTCCAATATGTCGCTTATTGTACAAAACATGAGATATATAGGGCACTTGTGTATCAAGAAATTCTAGACAGTAATATGCAAGATAAATGACAATGAACCAGATCAACGTCTCATAAAAATTCGCCCTCAACGAGAAATACACACCTGTAACAGCGCAATACATTACGTTTTACCTTTCTGTATCTGTACAAAGCGCCGCTATGTCATATATGCCTTTGTTAGTGAGCATCCTGCAATAGAGTACTAGCTAGTGAGCATTCTACCATAGAAATCGGAAAATTTCTAAAGCAGTAGTTTCTAGTACTACAACAAACCTAACAATTCTCTGAACAATCCTTTCACCAATTTCCATCCCTTGTAAATCAGGATGAACCTGCATGGGATCATACATCATCACTCATTTTAAACCCAAACGCTCTTTATTATTTTCTACCAATACCTTATAAATCTAGTGGCAGACGCTAGATTGGTAGCTTGGGGGGCAAAAAAGATTTTCTGTTAAGATTAAGGGAGACGAAACACCTATTCTAAAATAAATAAAAATTCCTGCAAGATATTAAACGAATTTTTCATAGTCGGGAGGGGCAACTGCCCCTAATAGCCCCAAATTCTGTCCCTATATAAATCTATTCTACTATTGGACTAAAGAAATTTCAGAGAAATCGAGAAGCGCCAATCCTAATAATTGGTAAAAAAAATCCATAAGTCATCTACAAGTTTTCGTGCTTTTTTTCTTTTTTGTCAAGTTTTTTGTATAGCTGGAAATATCAAGAAACTGTCAAGTACTAGCTAGATTAAAAATCTACCAAGTAATACAAGTAGTATTTTACCATGGCATCATAAATAGAGGCGGTGAGCGCCAAATCCGATACGGCGCGGCCGAATCCTACCAACGGTCCACTCTCCGGCGTAACCAGCGCCACTTTCCTAATCCACTCTCCACCAATACTAGTGGAACTCGAAACCCGAGATTGATTCGTCATGTTTTCGGGATTCGTAAACACGGAAAGGACGACCGAGCTATGCGAAATGGTAGTGCGGAGCTTCGGCAAGTCAACAGGCTCTACTTTGCCGGTGGAATCGAGGACCGGAAATCTGTGGCAAGAGTGATTGCAGAAGGCGTAGAGATCTCTGAGGTGGTGTGGATTTGCGTGGAGAGGGTTTGCAGATATGAATAATGGTGGCGGAGGGGCCGGAGGAACGGTTGAGGCGGTTGTTAGTTGACCGGTAGTTATGTGTGGTGAAGGAAATTTGGAAGGAAGATAACTGTAACGCGCGACTGTTGTAAGTGCCATTTCAACTTTTTTTCTTCCCCATTATTTCCTTTTCTTGAATAAAGTTCTTATTTGATCTTGGAAACATAATCTGTATAGTCCGTTTTATTTTAAACGAATTACTAAAAACACAGTACGTGCTAAAGTGTAATTTTAATAATACAGAAAAATTTAAAACTTTTAAAGTTAATTTGAAAGGGACTGTTAGAACGTCATGATTCGTTTTCATAATCATAAATGTAGCGGAATTATAAACGTTGTTAAAACTCATGCGCAGAACACGCTTATTGCAGTTCATAAACGTGTCGGAATAAAAATATAATAAATGTCTTAAAAACATAAATAAATGATCAGTGCATCATATTGAGATAACATACTCAGACTTCTCCGTCCACTCCAGGATGTGCATTATCTGAGTGAAGGGGAATGAGGGTGAGACACATATTTGTGCTTGCAAAGGAGTATCTAAACTCATGTAGTCACATAACACATTCATCTAATGTCATAACATAAATAAATATGCGTAAAACATACAAAACCCGGTAACATAAATTTCTGAATATTTCTTGAGACTTGAAAGTCACTTATTTCGTTCGATTAAATTCAAGTTCATCTTTGAATTTTAACTTGAATTTATTTTCATTGAACATTTCAAATCCTTTTTGAACTTCGACTAAGAACGAATCTTGTTTTAAACGATTCAAACCACTTTTGATATTTAGCTTGATCGTTTTCATTTATGCAATTTACCCACAAGGGTGACATAGTGGTTAATATCTACTTGGTCTCAAGTTCAAACCCCACGGGGCGCGAAATTTGAAATATATGCCACTAGGTTTGAGTCGGGGGTCTATACGGTAACCGTCTCCTCACGGGTATGACTGCGTACATCTTACCCTCCCATTCCCTGCCTACGGGCGAGAATTGGGTATGTTTGTTTGGTTTTTGGGACTATTCCAAAAGTGTTCGACTTTTCCGACAAACCTTAGCTAGACGCATCATAACATAGTATTAGTAAGATTGTAACGTACGAATTCTAGGTTTTTTCTTGTTACTCTGTCGGAACGTTTATCATCTGTGGCAGATTAGAATCAGAATAATAACCAACATCATACTTCGCCTTCTTCGCTACTACATCCTCGGAGATCCCTAAGCAAGAAACCTCATACTTCCTCCTCCCAGCTCCATCCATGGACAGCCATGCAACAACCAAACACGGTTCAGTCCCCGAGTCACCGCCCTAACGATTATAGGAATAATAACGCGCACCCACAATAGTGGTGACGCTGGGCGTGTGACCGTCGCGTGGTGACGCTGTCACCACTATGGGCGTCACGGGTTGTGACGCCCATGTCGTTTGCTAGTGACGCTCGATTGAGCGTCACCATTGCACACTGTCTAAATTAAGAAGGGGCTGGATATTGAAAGGGTCAGACACGAGAGAGTCAACCTTTGCCTCTTCTTGGGCACTAAAATATTTGCAAGAGGATCAACAAGGCACAAATCATTTCTCACGTGTCCTTCTTTCTCCTTCAAATAGGCCTCACTAAATGGCCCACTGACTAGCGTTGAATTTCACTCATTTTGACCAAGTTCCAGATCCTTACCAAGCCCATCATCTTCTGCAGACAACTTTGGCCCAAAGCAATTTTCCAGCATCAAATCCAAATCCGGTCCTGTGTTTTGAATGACCTCGTACCACTAAAATGTCTCCCCATAAATTCACCTTGCCGGTTCATGCAAATCCCAGCCGCCTTCTCTTTCTCCAATGAAGTAGTAGTAACTTCATCAACAAACCCTGTCTCGCATGCTTCATCGAAACCCTCATTTTCCAACTCTCTGCCAAAAAAATCGATGCGCCTTATCTCTTCCTCTTCTTCGTCGAAGAACGTTGCGTGAAAAAACTCTGAACTATCCAAATCTGATTGACCGTTAGTTTGTCGATTACCAGAATACCGGTGAACACATTTCGGAACAGTCCTAAATTGCGGGCTGAACTCTTCAATAATTCTTATCGAAAACAACTCAGAAGCTATTTCAATATCAAGAGATTTATTAATCTGATCCAGAATTAGAGTATTAATTAAAACTCTTCCTCTCACAAGAACCCGCTTTGAACTACTGAATTCACCAATCTTCAACACCGTACCTGTGATTTTGATAAAAGAAATTATGGACAAGCTTGTGAAGGACAGTTTCGTTTCGAAAACTGGAGATGAAAGTTATGTCATTACAAAGAAAAAGGATTTTGTCTACGAGTTTGATGCTGTGAAGAAAGAAGTTGAAGTACTAAAGGATGACAAAGCCTCAATAAAGAGTGTTGATCGAATGTACATGAAGTTAAGTTGTGTCTGGTCCTTCTTTTCTAGCTTTTTCCATGTCTCAGATCCGTGAACAGCTGGATAAATTCTGTAACTATTATTTTGTCTAGCAGATGCTTCATGTAAACATAGCACTCTCTTTGCCATGTCACCCCCTGAATTCTAATT
>JAYMSH010000504.1:0-10855 GCA_036897905.1 Aragoa cleefii | reverse complement strand
AATAAAATCTGATCTCTATTCTACTCATGTTGTAACTTGTAGTTGTAAGTTGTAACAGCTAACTTTGGTTGATCGATACTTTTCTTACTTTTTTTGGGAATGCAGGTGTTTGAAATGGACTGAAGATGGAGCTAGGGTATATACAACGGTCATGATGAGGAAGGAGGGTGAAGTTGAACTTTTGCTACTAAATTGAGGTGTGATTTTTTTTTGGGTCAAGTTAAATTTACTTCTCTTGATTGATGAAGCTGTGATAAGAATTTTATCAAGTTCTCTCATTTTTTGCTTTAATGTTGTCAAAATTCCATCTTTTCGTTGTTTTAGCTGCATTTTCATTTACTTGGTTCTACTTAGCAATGGTTGTAGGTTTCATAAACAAACAAGATTTCCTTTTTTGCATTATTATTTGTGTATGGATCACTGGCTAAGCCTTCTATTAGTATCTGCACTTTATAAACAAAGAAATGGCATGTTGTTATGCTTTTGAATTGTAAACAAAACCTAGGCAAACTAAGTGACCGAAGGCTGTGTTGCGTGATTCTTATATCCGCGAGGCTTGAAGTCTAAGTTGACTTATGAATTTTTGCCCGTTGGACTGTGTGTGATCATATTACATTGAAATTGAGCTGTTGCTCCAATGATGCGGTGAATTAACTAACACATTTGATGTGGACTTTGCAGTTAGTGCTTGAATTGGGGCAGGGTTCTTAAAGACCAGTTGAGGTACACCGGTAAAGTCACTGGAGGAAGAAATGTCGAAAGAAGTTCAGTATAAGAGAAGACATTCAAGTGCTATTGGGAAATTGGTTAGTAGAGAACGTCTACCCTCATCACGGCGTATTAATAGACAGGAAAAGAGGTCTTTAGGCGATCATCAGGGGAAAGATCTTTCGGTTAACATCCAACAGAACTACTGCCAATATGACGACCGTTCAAATAGTAGAAGCTCATTAAGTCAGCACCAGTTCAAGGATGTGCATGAGGATCTTGGGGCACCACATGTTTCAGATCCGTGTTCTTCTTCAAGATGGAATGCTAGCTCAATGCTTTCCAAACATGAGATGTCGTTTGTTCAGCAGAGCATTGAAGCACGGCGTCTCTCCACGCATGGGAGGCTTCAGGAGTCCATGCTAGACTCCAGGGTGGACTTATTGCTCAAATATGTCCAACAACCAAGGTCCTTGTTTGCGAAGCATTCGTACGATCGACATGTTGAACCTAGCAATTCTCGTGGGTGTCATATTACAGTTTTGAAGCCATCAGAACCTACAACGTACGAAAGCAACTCAAAAGCATGGAATTCAGAGACAGGAACTTCAAGCAAACATATTATCACTTCTCACCTTAGTCACAGAGATACTCGTCTACCAGAACCACACACACTCCATAAAGCTCATATCTTGAACCAGGTTCCTGGGATTCAACTGGTAGAGAAGAATAAGGAAAAGACTCGTCCTGTGAGGATTGTTGTGCTGAAGCCAAACCTTCAGAAGACTCACAGCGGTGTCATACATGATAAGTGTAAGTTAATGAAGGACGATCCAAGCATTGGAGGTGAAGCAGTATTAATAAGAAGGGAAATATTCTCTGACCCCATATCGAAAGAGGCTCGGCGAATTGCCAGGAGAGTCACACGGAGCATCTCTGATGGTTTTAACAAGACAGTGCATTTGAACTCTAGTGCGTTCGAAGGCTATGCAGGAGACGTGAGTTCGTATGAGGCCAATGTAAGTGATTCCGAGAGTTTTTCGGAGGTCTTCAGATTGTCATCAAGAAAACCTCCTGGCGATAATAAACTGCATAGAGATCTTTATGGTGCTTTCGCTTCATCATCCGTCGATAAGATGGCAAAGCAGAGACTGACTGAGAGATGGAAGATGACTCAATGTTACCAAGATCTGGAGCTGGCTGCTAGAGGTATCACACTAGGTGAAATGCTTGCTTTATCTGACAGAGAAACAAGCCGTGACGAGCTGAACCCTAAAGTGAGTTTCCGTGGAGCAATGAATAGTTCTTTAGGCATCCGAAGCAGGGATGGCCTGAACCTTGAAACACCTATAACGTCATCTAAGTCTAGATCTGTTTCTGCATCCATAGGTATGGGGAGTCACAGAAAAAGCAACTATCATAACAAATTTGCTGAAGACAGGTATGTGATGCACAGTAGCCCCACGGATGACATTGTAGGTAAGTTTGTGAAGCGGACTCTATTCCATAATGATGAGCTTTCGTACAAAGATTTCAAATCCAGGGGCAGGAAGCCTCCTCCCTATCAGCACATATTTACAAATGAGATGGACTCTGAACTAGATGCGAATTTTGAGATTCAAATGGAACCAAATGTTAAGGACGCATGTGAACAACAGTTCATGTTGCAGATGGCAGCTGAGCATGAAAAAGGTAAAAGTCATAGACGGGATAGAGATATAACTGCCGAACATGGCAGCAGAAACTTCTCTTTGGAACATTCTAAGTTCCTCGCTGAGAAGTCATCTGATGAAGAAACTGCTCATGACCAAGAAGATTCCAAACTTCAGGTTCGGATTTTCACTACACTTTTGTGTTTATATATCTCAGTGATATGCAAGTGCGCCTCTTTTTCCTTCTTATAGTTTCCTTGCCCCATAACCCCAGACAATGATGAAGTGAACTATGTTTTATTTTTCTATACCATATCGGATTTTGCAATTTTATACAAACAAATCACTTTCCTTGTGTTTGCGTGCACAGATATGCTTCTTTGTTATGATTTGTAAAACCTCTTGCTGTTCTCTGTTGTTTATGTTCAATACTTGTGCAGTATATACTACTAAATTCATGCGGCCTATGTTTTTGATTGTGCTTCCGACCTCAGTTATCCCATCTCTCTGTTAGTCTCTGCTTCGCCACCTTATTGACGGACGATTCAGCTAAAGTGAAATACAGATCTCTGTGCAGTTTATTATCACCAAAAAGTTTTCTTGATGACATTCTAAACACCTCCTACCAACTCTCGGAATCACTTCCATTAGCCTCATACAACTCACATGTCCTGCATAGCCTCCAAACTCACGAGAGTTTGCATGCACTGTCTTGTCAAAACCATTTCTCATACACCCCTGTTATCCGCCTGGCATTTAACCAAGCTTGTTTAGATATGGGTTTGGAGAATCCTTCCCTTCTTGGTGATACTGCTTCAGCACCTCTAGCGCTTGGATCTTCCCTCGTTTTCGTAAACTTATCATTTATGTTCTATTGGAGCCATGTCAGCAAGGTTCATAAATATGCCAGAGTTTTCTTGTGCAGCTCCCATTATGATGTAAACATTTACTGTAATGGTGCTTGTTGTAGAAGTAATCTGCAACTAGGCACTTCTTTGGAATGTAATGTTTCCTGTTTCCATGAACATTATTCATTTCGAACCTTTCCCTATAATGTTTTGTTTTCTCTGTCATGCGATAACGAAAAGAAAATTACAACCTTTTGTTGGAAAATTGCTCTGTGTTCTAAATCTATGCAAACTTAAGTTATGAAGGTGAGGGGATGTGCTTGCATTTCGTTGATCTATATATTATTTTGAGATGATATGCATTTAATCTGCCAAGTTTTGGAGGGACTCTCACTCACTTTTTGCATTTAGACCAATCTGTTGCTGTACATTAAGTACCGGAAATGTTTGGTGACACTACATGCGATTTGATTCAACCTATATCCCGACTAGCTGTTAAATGGATGCATTAGGAACAACAGAAAGCATTGCGTATTATATATACTGGTATCTTTTGTTCCTACAAAACAAATCCCCATAAGCTTTTGAACCTGCCGATATTACTATTCTGTTAGATTGTTGCATAAAGGAGACTAGTCAAAGCTGCCTTATATGTTCTTCACTGAAGAATATTTTATTTGATGATCGATTAATGTTAGGTAGTCGCTCTATTAGGGTCAGTTGAACAGAGTAGATTCACAACGGGGGTTCACTGGGAGTTTTGTTATCCACTATTTTCATCCACACTTATACAACATACTTTTGAATAAAAAGATTTAATGCTGAAGATTTCAAAATCTACCTTGCACTAGGGGTGTCAATTTGCAATCCGGATCTGGTCAAAAAATTCGGTTCCAATTTGGATTGTCCTGAATTTTAGCACAATCCAAATTGGATCCGAATTTTTTGATCGGATCCGGATTGCAAATTGACATCCCTACCTTGCACCCTCATGGATTTTTATGGCCTCTATTATCCAAAAAAACAACACGTCAAAGTGTCCGTGAAACTGTAATCCATGTGATAAATAAGCATTTTTGCATGCAAGAGTATTGCATCTGTTATTTGCACTAAGGTAAGAGTAGGGGTGGTGCCTATAGAAGAGAAGACGAGAGAGAATAAAGTATGGTGGTTTGGTCAGTGCATCATAGACATGTAGATGCACCAATTTGTAGATTGGAGTTGGAGGACTTTTGTCCTCTGAAGAGTGAAGGGACGACTGAAGAAGACTTGGCTAGAGGATCCTTAAACATATACATGTAACCTAAGATATTCAATGAGGATTTGGTGAATGTGATAACCATGAAGAGAAGCCTGGCGCCTGTCGGTGGGGGCATTAACTAAGTGTTTATTCGCTGGTTCCCTACATCTTACTCATTCTGTTTTTATAACAAAAAAATTTCAAAATGCTTGAGCTTGCATAATCTTGAACTTCATCCACGGGCTTTGTGAAAAACCATAATCAAAAGCCAGTAGTTTCTATATGCCAGACTATTCCATCTAATCATGTATTTGGTGGAGAGATGCAGTATTTATTCAATATGGTTAACTAATTAAGGACTTGAAACATGTTGAAATATGGAGTCTATGCGACTATTAAAATACAATATTTGAGAAAATTTGGTTTTGGTTATTAAAGAAGCATAATGTGATTTTCTAAAGAAGCACACCTTCGAATGATGTGTAGTACCTTATCTGCAATGCTGCATTGGCTAACCTATGCAACAAATTGGAAAGATCTCCACTTTTTTTCTGCCGAGTTATATCCTCTCTGGCCATATTGGATGAAATTTGAAATTTATATAATGATTATAGATAGGTGGTTACTAGTCTTTATGGTGCTCCAAGCACGGGTTGAGACAAACTTCTTGTGGTAGATGATGCATCCAAAAGAAGCAAATAAGAGATGTTATCAACCTGTCCAATCATCCTAAAGATGAGCAGGCTCTAAATGTGCTTGTTTTCTCAGAGTGAATTCGAGTCAAGTCTCTCCAAAAGTATAGGTCTTGCTTATAACATACTTCTCCTGCAGAAGTGATACTATAAGCCAGTGGTACGCGGCCAGAATTTCCATTAGTTTTCTTAACTATATAAAGCCTGCCAAGTTACCTATGGTGAATAAGGAATAATTCAACGTCAGTAGCATTTCAACGGCAGGTTCCTCCACTGATGACCTGTAGGTCACGATTTTGAGCTGTGGAAACAGCTCCTTTACAGAAATGTAAGTGCACATATACGCCCATCCTCCCCGTTTTATTAGTAGCATTTTACGTTAAGCTGACTTTTAGTAATTTGAACACAGCGAAGTATAAGGTTCGAGGTTGAGAAACATGCATTTGTTTCCATTAAAATACCCTTATAATTGTTTGGTACTGTATATACTAAAATGCTAGGTCTAGGATTGAGCAACCTGAGTTTCCTTAGGCTTGCCCAGTATAGAGGCTCTTATTTACTGTTTTAAATCTCCGAAACCGGTGTGAATTTAATTCCCCAATCATGATCTTGTTTTTGTCCCATTCGACTTGTCATATTTTATTTTTTTAATGGAGTATCTATTATACCTAATATCTCACTCTACAGATATAAAGGACAATATCCAGGACTAGTGTGATTCGGGACGTGCTACGTCAATAGTATGGAATAGACTTGATTAATGCGATTTTCTCCTCCGTTTAGTCTTCTAGAGTCTTCCGTGGACATTTAAGAGTGTTTGCGATATTTTACTGGTTATAATTTTTCTTCTTTGGTTGTCAGTGTCAAATATTATAAAGTACTCCCTTATAGCACATCTGACTGACTGACTCCAAATGGCTGCGAATGCTGTTGTTCGTATACCATTTTGTTTTATTTTTTCGACTTTAGGCTTCACACATCTGAATTATCCCCGAGATTTAGAAGTACAAGAAGTTTTTGGCTGACTACAATTTTTGATATTTTTTATTTTTTCTCTTCTGAATTTCACATAGTTTAAAGATTCTTGATTGATTTATGACATTGACCATACTAATTTGGATAGAGCCAGAGTCGTTATACTCATTAATGCTTTCCTTTTTAATTCTAGTGTCGCATTTGCTCATGCTATAAAATGTGGTCTGATCATTTATAGATGTCAGCATGTTAAATTATTCGAATCTTTTGGTCATTATAGGTTACGTGCCTTATTGGTTCTTATAGTTATAGTGTTGCTTATGCCTTTGTTGGTAACTGCCATCAGTCTTGTTTGTTCTTCGTTATATCAGAATGTAATGTGTATAAGGTTTTATAGGTAATAAAATCATACCTTTCTGGGGCAGCTTTTTGCCTGTTTTCTTTTCTTCTCGTTAAAGATGCTATGTATCCGTTTTCTTGTAAAAAGTACTCATGTATTCCAATCTTGATGTTTTAGGAACTGCGCAAGGGACCACCAGAACAAGGTTCTCGTTTGAAGTGCCTTGGAAGTGAGCGCGATTCTTCTGAGAGCTCCAAGGCTGCTGATCATGAGAGTCCAGTCTCAGTTCTTGAGGTGCCTTTTCCAGCAGATACATCGAGCTATGAATGTTTCCAAACAGTCAGCGCTGGACTTCATGGTATGAAACTAAAACTCCAAACTTCAACTGCATGTGTGAAACTTTATGCAACGTGATTGCAAGTTCTATAGAAAGTCACAATTTGGAAAACTGATGATTCTTGTCTTATATAGAGATTGTTGCTTTCTGATCATTTTTATTTTTATTATTTTTTGTTTTTTTACACAAAGATGAATTGTTTAGATGGGAAGGTTTGGCAAAACTTTGTATGCTGATATTCTATGGGTGAAATTTAATGAGATAGTTGACTTCAATTATATGTCTTGAAGTTTTAGTGTGATTATAGCTGTTTTCCTGTCTGGCGATCCTCCTTCGATGCTTTTTTTTTTCACCCTTGCTCCAATTACTAGCCTATAATAGTCAGAGCTGAAAAGTATTGTAACCATTGATGGTGTGGTGTGAAAATGTTTTTACCATTTCCGTCTTTCATCATTTTGCAATATATATTGTAACCTCTCTATCTTTACGTTACAGAACTTAAAAAGCAATTGCGGCTCCTCAAGACGGAATCGGGCACACACGGTGAAGCATCTGCGCTTGTTTCCATGGAGGAAGAATTCATAATACTATCTCCAACTCCTTCGGGAGGAAATTTGACATTGCAATTCGATGACTGGGAGTCTTCTTACACTCTTGACGTGCTAATAGGCTCTGGTCTCGAAAAGTCCGGCTTTGATTTGTTCAAAGTTAACTGGTATTCCCCAGACTGCCCCTTGGACCCCAAATTGTTCGATGAACTGGAGGATAAATACGAGGACGGGACAACCAGATTGTGGTCAGAAAGGAAGTTTATCTTCGACAGAATGAATTTCGCAATTCTTGAGATTTTCCAGGCGCATGTTGACTTGTTTCCCTGGGTGATGCCAAAATTACGTGGCCTGTCGGAGTTTACAAGACAGAAGGAATGGGTCAGAATTTCCCTGCAAGAGAAGATGAACCAACACTACGCGAGCATGGAGATATCGGAAAGATTACTTGACTGCGAACTGCAGTGGTTTGATTCTAAAGGAGAAATTGACATAATAGGTAGTGAAATTGAGAAAATGTTGATAGATGATATGATAGAAGAGATTCTAGTGTAGCTGATAGATAGTTAGCTAATGAATGGGGGCATGCTGAAATTTTTTCGGCTACCGAGGAGAATGACAAAGGATAGTTACAGAAAGAACAATGACATGTTTATAGAACATCTTAGCTTAAACAAAGTTGGTATGTATGTGAATTTAGATTTTTTGCTTGATGATCTTTGTTTTGAGATCCTTTGCATACTGACAAATTGCACATGCATGAACAATGTGCAAGTCGGTAGTCATTGAAAGCCACAGATCCAGTGCGTTTCTGTGAACTGCGCAAGCCCCTGGAGGCAGGCGCAGATGGTTGGCGATCACCCTCCTATGTTTTTAATATGATCCTTTGCCTTGCCTTTTGATTTTCTTTGTCATTTTTAGTATCTTTTGTAGTGTTATACCGAAGTTCCGTTCCCGACTTCGCTTCAACTTGGAGAGGCCAGCTCACTCTGGTGAGGGTGAATTACACATACTACCCCGCCAACTATTTGTTATTACAAACAGTTTTCCGAAATAATTATATATGGGTCCAAAAAGTGTCACGAAAAGTTCTTTCGTGACACTTTTTTAATTTTTGGGCACATTTTTGGACTAAGATGTAATTGTTCCAGAAAACTGGACTCATATTAAAAGATGGTCTGTATAGGGGGTGGGGTTTTGTAATTTTCCATTTTGGTAAAATTAATCGATTTTGATTATGGACTCTGCTTTACAAGTGTACTGAAATCCTTGATGATCACTGGTAACAAAAATCATAAGGGCGGATTCAAAAATCGTAAGGGCGGGAGGGGGGGTTGCGATAACAAATAATTATTGAATTTAGCATGCCATAGGAGACAAAAAACTAACAACTTATAAAAATGTTCATGCTGTATTTAAACTTGTACGAATGATTTCTTATTCCTGCATCAAGAGGTACTGCAAGTAAGCAATAACAGGAGCTTAATTGTTCATAGGGAGGGGGGTCGAAAAGGTACTCTTGGAACCTTCCCCACTGTGATCGGCTTCAGCGGGTAGGCTCCATTCAGATCTGCAGGATTGCTATTGGCAGTTTCCTTACCAGCTTGTATCAGTAACCTGGCATCAGCAAAATTGTTATTGGCAGGGAGTTCTGTGACCAGTAGAATTGTTAGTAAAAGAATTGACAGCAGAAATTTAGTTGTGATCTTCATCTTCATCTAGTTCAAATGTTCTTGTAAACAGAGTTGTCAAGACATCAGTTCTTATAGGAATTTCAGTAGGAAGCCAAAGAGATTTAGTGCGTAATCAATCATATTTTGAAATGCAGAATAATGATATTGATGAGATTTAGTGCTCACCTTTATTAACTTTTGAAGAATCATTTTAAATGTGGATATTGTCATGAAAGTTTAGGTAGGATGACATTATATCATTGCGATACATTAAATCTTTCTCTTTTTCTTTTTCTATTTTTCTTCAATGATCCGATGTTCTATTATTCGCAACACTTGCGAGAGACATTCTATTACTCATTGCCATATGATACGGTTATCATATCATATGTTCCTTACAGATGTCATAATACGTGTGTTTAGTGAATACGTTTTATCTTCAAACACCATGTTAAACGCATGACTGAATTTACTAAACGTAGGACAAAAGGAAATGTAAATGTACCGGTATGAGTATCCTTTTACATAATAGTAGATCATCATTTATTCGCAAGACAGCCGGAACCTATGAAACATAAGTTTAAGGATCCTTATATCGTACAAGGAAAAGTAGATCGAAAACAAAAAGGAAAACTAGGGACATATATAACTAACAAGTTGAAGATCAAACTAGTGCATAATCATATGATCACGCGGACGGCCCAGATGGAGGCACGGGTCCTTTTGGTAGCTTTCCGAACCCGATTTCCCAATCAATAAACGACCTCTGTGGTGGTAAAGGGTGGGACGGCCCAGATGGAGGGACGGCCCCTTTCGGTAGCTTTCCGAACCTCATTTCCCTATCGGTGAATGGCATTGGCGGCGGTACGCGGTGGGACGGACCAGAGGGAGGGATTGGAACTCCTCTTGGCAGCTTTCCGAATACCATCTTCTTCTCCTGAATGGTGAGTGGCCTGGCATTTACATAGTTGCTGCTATTGACAGGCATCCATAAGACAAGCACTATTACAACCACAAGTACAGATTTCATGACCATCTTTGGTTTTTAACTAGTATGTAGTATTTGTGTATTGCTTCAAGTGTTCTTGGAGGACAACACAACACAACACTTATTATATATAGAGGAATTGGGAACCTACTTTTAGGAGTATTTTTGGGTACTGGATCGGTTCAGTTGACTAGGGAAAATGGATAGTCATTGTAACCTTTATGAAATTATGTGAATCTTGTCGCCACTTTTTGTACATTTGGGATAACCATGTTGAAGAAATTAGTAGGTTCTAAAAGTTATACAAAATGTTCAATATTCTATTGGATAAATGAACGCATAAGTATTTTTTAAAACTAGTTTACGTTGAATTGTTTAAGTAGTTTCGAGTTCAAATTCCATTTACAAATATTTTTTTAATTAGGGTGCGTAAGATAGGGCGTGCGTGTTAGAAAATGACGAACTGTGTCTGCTTACTCAAGTTTTACTTCGAATATGTACGTCTATATGTTAATGATAAACTGCATTTACTTAGTTCACTTTGAGGTTGACTTGCTGTAATGTCTATTGTTGCGTTTTACAACAATTTTCTAATAAATAATATTATGGTTTTAAAACCGTAGGTACACCGACATTTTTTAAATAGTAAAAATACAGCGGAATAGTGCTTTTTAAACGCACACATATAAAAAATATGTGCTTATGCTTATTTAAAGCTTCGACGCACAATTGGTAACCAACGAATAAAGCGTCAAGCGATATTACTGTTAGAGTTTTGGAGAATGTTGATTTTCCTAATTCTAATAGAATTTGAGTTGGTTTCTCAATTCATTTGAGATTGAACTTGTTTTTTT